>JBAMBR010004767.1:0-52187 GCA_037044475.1 Zaprionus obscuricornis | reverse complement strand
TTGACACTTGCCAACGAAAGGAATTAGTAAGAGGGCTATAGTTGAAATTTTAGCTATAAGATACCCTCTACCAAGTATAATCTAAAATTGCATTAATTCCAATCTCTTGCAATAAATGAAATATCTAACTCATGTACTCGAGGTATTTAATCAAACATACAGGCCGATATGACCACTGTTGTTCCTAAGTGATGAGACATGGTACGAATAGAGGCAGAAAAACGCTGCAAAGTTTCAAAAATCATGGAACACTACTGAGGTGAACTAACAAAACTAATAACAAACTAGTTGGTATATCCCTCTCATATTTCGCTTCGCAATGGAGGATGGTCTTAACAACTTAACAAAAATGTTTTTAATATCTCTAACGCCGGCAGCTTAAAAGGGATACTTCTGCATTTTTGATTGTTTACATTTATGGCACATTACATGTAAACATGTTATGCCTTATAGGCGCAGCAAAGTAGCAAATCGCAAAGTTGTTGCAAGGGAATATAATTTATTGCCCAAGAACTTTTAACTCGCTGTAGGAGGCGTCCCTCAAAATATATATTTGGATCCTGATTTAATAAGTCTGTCAATCTGTCTGTATAATTCTGTATTTGTGTTTGTTAGTTGTGTTTGGGAGATGTAGTATTATAGCCACGCATTTGTAACGCCCTTTTGGAGGCGCAGCAGACCCAACAAAGTATAATATATACATTCTTCACCAGCAATCGACAGCAGATTCAAAATCTGCATGTCTGTCAGTCTGTCTGTCGATCCATCAGTTGCAACGAATACTAGTCTCTCACTTTTGAAATAATCTCAATGAAACTTGGCATACATACACCATCTTGCCATAGTTGATCAGAGTGAACAAGTAAAAAGGCTGCAGCTTACTTGATTGCTATTTATATGACTTTCGTAGATTTGGCGAAGATGTGTTGTGGGGAATCTATAACAAACATGATCTGCAACTAATACTAATATTACTTTGCTAAATTTAATGTCTCTAGCTCTTATAGTTTCTGAAAGCCAGTCGTTCACGGACAGACGTACATGGGCCAATCGCCTCGACTGTTGATTCTGAGAAAAAATATATATGCTTTATGTTTCTTTAAGTTATCTTCGGCTAACCTATGATTTTATACAAAAAACTTTGTGTTACAATCAATCAAATTACTATTGATATAGAAGTGTGATTTGGCTGACAATTATAAGCCGTTTCTAAACTCAAATCATACAAGTTTCAGCCGGATAAGTTAGCAAACCAAAATGTTTTTCATACAAAAACCTCCATACATACATACCTCCATACACCGAAAAACCTGCGTTTTTATTTTTTTAATATCTGCTTTAGTTAAAAAGTTATTCTCACTTAAATTTGAATATATAAGGTGGGTCAAATGAGCTGTGAGCCACTTTATGTACATATGTATATATTTCCATAACGTATGAACATGTGATTGGCTTAGTTGTTTTTAAGCGTAATACTTAGGGTACGAGAGGAAAAGAATATATACATACGTAATACACACACACATCGCAGGCGAGTTAATGCACACATATTAGGCGAGTTTACATTCGTATGACTCTTACGGATACGCTTTGTAATAAATATTAACTCTAATTATACTCGGTGCCCATTGGGTACCAAGAGTATATTGACTTTGTCTGCTGTCACAAAGTCAATATACTCTTGGTATGTAATGTATGTAACACCCATATATATAATCTGACTCAGGATCAATAGCCGAGTCGATTGGATCCTGTCCGTCTGTACGTCCGTATGAACACACAGATCTCGTAGACTATAAGAGCTAGAGACTTTATTTTTTTGCCAAGTGCTTGTATTATACAGTGATTTGTTTTTTTTTTTTTTAAATCACAATATAAGTAAATAGAATAAAATGTATAATTCTTAATTATTTTACGAAAATGTATAATAAATATATGTCGTAGAATGTTAAATTAGCCCACTGTTGACACTTGCCAACGAAAGGAATTAGTAAGAGGGCTATAGTTGAAATTTTAGCTATAAGATACCCTCTACCAAGTATAATCTAAAATTGCATTAATTCCAATCTCTTGCAATAAATGAAATATCTAACTCATGTACTCGAGGTATTTAATCAAACATACAGGCCGATATGACCACTGTTGTTCCTAAGTGATGAGACATGGTACGAATAGAGGCAGAAAAACGCTGCAAAGTTTCAAAAATCATGGAACACTACTGAGGTGAACTAACAAAACTAATAACAAACTAGTTGGTATATCCCTCTCATATTTCGCTTCGCAATGGAGGATGGTCTTAACAACTTAACAAAAATGTTTTTAATATCTCTAACGCCGGCAGCTTAAAAGGGATACTTCTGCATTTTTGATTGTTTACATTTATGGCACATTACATGTAAACATGTTATGCCTTATAGGCGCAGCAAAGTAGCAAATCGCAAAGTTGTTGCAAGGGAATATAATTTATTGCCCAAGAACTTTTAACTCGCTGTAGGAGGCGTCCCTCAAAATATATATTTGGATCCTGATTTAATAAGTCTGTCAATCTGTCTGTATAATTCTGTATTTGTGTTTGTTAGTTGTGTTTGGGAGATGTAGTATTATAGCCACGCATTTGTAACGCCCTTTTGGAGGCGCAGCAGACCCAACAAAGTATAATATATACATTCTTCACCAGCAATCGACAGCAGATTCAAAATCTGCATGTCTGTCAGTCTGTCTGTCGATCCATCAGTTGCAACGAATACTAGTCTCTCACTTTTGAAATAATCTCAATGAAACTTGGCATACATACACCATCTTGCCATAGTTGATCAGAGTGAACAAGTAAAAAGGCTGCAGCTTACTTGATTGCTATTTATATGACTTTCGTAGATTTGGCGAAGATGTGTTGTGGGGAATCTATAACAAACATGATCTGCAACTAATACTAATATTACTTTGCTAAATTTAATGTCTCTAGCTCTTATAGTTTCTGAAAGCCAGTCGTTCACGGACAGACGTACATGGGCCAATCGCCTCGACTGTTGATTCTGAGAAAAAATATATATGCTTTATGTTTCTTTAAGTTATCTTCGGCTAACCTATGATTTTATACAAAAAACTTTGTGTTACAATCAATCAAATTACTATTGATATAGAAGTGTGATTTGGCTGACAATTATAAGCCGTTTCTAAACTCAAATCATACAAGTTTCAGCCGGATAAGTTAGCAAACCAAAATGTTTTTCATACAAAAACCTCCATACATACATACCTCCATACACCGAAAAACCTGCGTTTTTATTTTTTTAATATCTGCTTTAGTTAAAAAGTTATTCTCACTTAAATTTGAATATATAAGGTGGGTCAAATGAGCTGTGAGCCACTTTATGTACATATGTATATATTTCCATAACGTATGAACATGTGATTGGCTTAGTTGTTTTTAAGCGTAATACTTAGGGTACGAGAGGAAAAGAATATATACATACGTAATACACACACACATCGCAGGCGAGTTAATGCACACATATTAGGCGAGTTTACATTCGTATGACTCTTACGGATACGCTTTGTAATAAATATTAACTCTAATTATACTCGGTGCCCATTGGGTACCAAGAGTATATTGACTTTGTCTGCTGTCACAAAGTCAATATACTCTTGGTATGTAATGTATGTAACACCCATATATATAATCTGACTCAGGATCAATAGCCGAGTCGATTGGATCCTGTCCGTCTGTACGTCCGTATGAACACACAGATCTCGTAGACTATAAGAGCTAGAGACTTTATTTTTTTGCCAAGTGCTTGTATTAGTTGCAGGCAGTTCAAGCTTATTTTGCCACGCCCCCCACCGCCTCCACAAATCGATGAAAACCATTATCAACACTTCACTGCACTCACACCCAGCCAAGCTTCATGACTGGTACATTGTTAGAATATGTTTGTCTGGGCGATGTGTGAAAATTTGGTACATATCGGATAATTAACTTGGAAGTTATAGGCATTTCAAATACCAAAATTTGAGAGAGTCTCTATAGCGAACGCTTGCCTACTGTTCTCACCCCACACACGGCAACATTAACTTAGTGTTTTTTCTTCCTCAAACTTGTGAACGGTGTGGCTCAGTGGGTAGAGGGTTGAACTTGCGTTAAAGAGGGCCGCGTTTCAATTGTCGGGTTGATTTGTTTTTTTTTTTTTTAAATCACAATATAAGTAAATAGAATAAAATGTATAATTCTTAATTATTTTACGAAAATGTATAATAAATATATGTCGTAGAATGTTAAATTAGCCCACTGTATATGTGTGGCATAGAATGGTAGTTTGACCACTGTACATGCATGTACATTTTTGAGTGTTGACACGATGCTGCCGACAGTTCATATCTGCTCGTGCATGTACAGTGTACACTGACGACTAGATGTTGCTAACGGTTGTTTTCATAACGCACAGCAGCTGAGAGCGAGAGGCATACTCTGCTGCTGAGTAAGGTCTGTTCGTAGGGGCGTAGAAAAGGGATGGCATTATGATCTGCCAAAATTGTGAAATAGCTTACAATGTGCGTTGTGAGTTTTTAGTTAATGTTGCGCCACTGAGACGATCAGAACTTGCTGCGTGTTGAACATGGAAAAAGAACCTTCTCCGACATCAGAAGTGGGATCTGCTTTGCCTACTGATCCATATTCGATAGCGTTGGAACTGAAAATCGCAACCTGATGGAAATAATTAAAAACACGCAGACTCCAAAGGCGCCGCAATCCGATGGTTAAGCGTCACACATTACTCTACCAAAATTTAATCCTGACGTTGCTGGAGTGGAGCCCTCACCTTGGTGTAACACGGTGGACCTCATATTTACTGAAAACGTTCACCAAGGTAGCAATTTGGTGATAGCACTGAGTAAGGCATTAGAAGGCACCGCATCACAGTTGCTATCACAAATATGCTTTGCCGGTATTACTTGTGCGCAGTTCAGGTAACTGTTCCTTCAGCGTTTTGTTGGAATTGAAACTTCTGCTGCCATGGTTCTCAATGTATTGAATGGTCGACCGAAACCAGAAGAAGGCTTTGCTGAATACGGCAGCTGGATTGTCACGATGCTTATGTCTAAATGGAAAGCCAAGGAGTTAGAAGAAATAGCTGTATCTGTAACTTTGGCTCACATGGCTCAAGTTGACAGCAAGTTGGCACGCTGGACTTATACCACTAATGTAAAAACTCGCAATGAGTTACAACAACAGTTGCAGGCATACTCCTACCTGAAGCGTAGCATAGAAGACAATGTAACTGGCTCGGATCGCAAAAAGTTCAAACCTCCATCCCTGGTGAAATGCCATTTCTGCGGAAAGGTTGGGCATAAATATGCGGAATGTCGGGCACGTTTGCAGAAGGGCCAGACTAAAGGCAAAACCTACAACAGCACAAATACGACGGGTGTGAAAGATTAATCTTATGTCAAATGCTTCAAATGTGACGAAATTGTGCACTTTGCAACCGCATGTCCTAAAGGCCGATCAGGTGGAAACGAAAGAATTTATGCGAAGCATGTGTATATCTGCGCAGTAGCTCCACCCTCTGGAACAATAAAGGCATCCGGTGAGTCTGTTCCATTTTGTTTTGATTCTGGTTGATTTCTGAACAACAACGTGATCCTGAGATAGCAGATATATTAGCTAAGTTCAAAAATAACGAATTGCCAGAACATTTATTAAAAACCTACGAATTAAGGAAAGGAGTTTCATATAGAAAGATTCATCGAAATGGTAAGACTAAATATTTGGCTGTAATCCCTAGGGCATTTAAATGGGCAGTGATTAATCACGTTCATCTAGGTTGGGAGAAAATATTGGATAAAGTCTATGGATTTTATTGGTTTCAAAATATGTCAAAGTACGTTCGTAGATTTGTTTCATTACTTGCAAATTAGCTAAGCCACCAGTTGGAAAAATTCAATCTGAATTACATTCGATTCCTAAGATAGACATCCCGTGACACACAGTGCAAATAGACATTACGGGAAAGATGAGTGGAAAGAACGACCTAAAGGAATACGTAATTGTCTTGGTAGATGCGTTCACGAATTTTGTTTACTTACATCACACTTTAAATATTGATACGGAATGTTCAGTCAAAGCTGTTAAAGCCGTCGCGTGCTTGTTTGGTGTGCCTACACGCATTATAGCGGATCAGGGTCGTAATTGTACAAGCTCAGGATTCCGTGAATTTTGTTCCTCCCAAAAGATCGAGCTACACTTAATTGCTACAGGTGCGAGTAGGGCAAATGGCCAGGTAGAGCGTATAATGAGCACACTCAAGAGTATGTTGACAACAGTCGAAACCTGTCAGAGGTCGTGGCAAGATGCTCTAACCGAAGTACAATTGGCAATGAACTGCACCCCCAATGGAGTCACAAAGTTCAGTCCATTAGAGATACTAATTGGTCGAGAATCTAGACCTCTCTGTTTGTTATCAATAGGTGGAGAAGAGGATTAAGAGGATTATCTATTGGGCATTGCCCAATAGAGAAATAAATAATGAAATTGAAGAAGAATTAGATGACTCAAGAGGAGATGCATCTGACTCTCAAATGAGAAATAGAGATAAAGAAGGCACAGCAGTTGCCTTGAAATCCCAAGAGGGGATATAGAGACCGCACCATAACAGATGGAATTGTTATGGCGGGGATCGTTAAGAATAATTACACATCATAATGGAATTACAGAAAAGAAAGTTTGATTTAAAAGAAAATGTTATGAAAAAGTTTATGTGATGGCATTGTGAAACAAATTTGATTGTTTTGTATAAAAATTTAAACTTTATATAAATAAAAGTTAATGAAGTAAATGGCTAATAAACTTTGACGATAATTGAGAAAATCTTGTTCTAGTTCGAACACACGAGGACGTGTGATTTGTAAGGAAAGCGGTGGTAAATGGTAATTTAGCCCACTGTATATGTGTGGCATAGAATGGTAGTTTGACCACTGTGCATGCATGAACATTTTTGAGTGTTGACACGATGCTGCCGACAGTTCATTTCTGCTCGTGCATGTACAGTGTACACTGACGACTAGATGTTGCTAACGGTAGTTTTCATAATGCACAGCAGCTGAGAGCGAGAGGCATACTCTGCTGCTGAGTAAGGTCTGTTCGAAGGGGCGTAGAAAAGGGATGGCATTATGATCTGCCAAAATTGTGAAATAGCTTACAATGTGCGTTGTGAGTTTTTAGTTAATATTGCGCCACTGAGACGAACAGAACTTGCTGCGTGTTGAACAATGAAAATGAGCCTTCTCCGACATATACACTTGCCAGAAAAACTATACGTACACACTCAGTGCACAACGTTGATGTTAAAAAAAAACATAGTTATATTAATGATATTGACATAATTTTTTTTTATTTGATTAAGACATGTATTTACTATAAACTTATAAACTATCTTTTACCCTTAATCTATTAATTATTTTATTAAAATTAAAAAACTAAAAATTCATCTTATTTTGGTGCAGAAAAAGTATGCGTACAAGCTTAAATAACTACAAAAAAAAGGCACTTATTTTCCAAAAATCCTAAAATTTATTAAGGAGTAAGGATACCCCTTTCTTTTTATAGTTTCAGCCAATCGTTTTGGCATTGATCCTACTAATTTTTGAGTCACGGATGCCGAAATTTGGTTCCATTCTTCCTTAATCACCTGCTTCCTTTGAAGTAATGGTATGAAGGCGAATCCTGCGCTCCAGATGATCCCATAGATGTTCAATGGGGTTCAAATCTGGGGACTGTGGCGGGGAATGCACAGCAACCAAAGCTTAATGTTGTGTGCAGTGTGTTTCGAATCATTATATTGCTGGAGCCAGAACTTTTCAGAAATACCCAATTTTCTCGCGCTTTGGTGTAAATTGTCCTTTAGGATTTGCATATAAGCTTCGTTATCCATGGTGGAGTCTATAAACACCAGGTTTCCTACTCCATTTGCCGCCATACAACCCCACACCATTACACCGCCACCACCGTGCTTCACAGTTGGAGCCAAGTTTTGTACATCGAGGGCTGTACCGCTTTTCCTCCACACTAGTTTTTGCCCTTGGATGCCAAAAATGCAAAATTTTCTTTCGTCGCTGAATAGGACATCATTTCAGAAAGTTGAAGGCTCTTCTATGTATTTTTTGGCGAAAACTACACGCTTCTTTTTGTTGACCCGCGATTTAAGAGGCTTTTTTCGTGCAATATAGGCATGTAGGTCCTCTTTTTTTTTTTAAATTTTGCGGATTTTATCAGCATGTAGCTCCTTGTTATATTTCTGCTGAACGTCCTGACCAATTTGAGATGCCGTCACTTCGGGATTGAACCTAACGGTCTTCAAAACATCCCTCTTCTCTCTATCAGTCAGTTTTGGCGGCCTTCCAGACCGTGGTTTTGACTTAATCGAACCAGTTAAATCGTAATTATTTACAACTCTTTGCACGGAGGAGTGTGTTCTGTCTACAATTTTCCCGATTTCCCAAAGAGTTTTCCCCTCAGTTACAATTCTTTTCGCAAATCGGCGTCGATTTCTCATGTCTTCTTGCACATTGCCATATTTTCCACGGAATGACGAAATTCGCAAAGATAATGAGCATCATACAGTTTTTTTTAATGCTTTTTACCCTTATTTGTGATCTAACGGTACTAAAAGCTGCATACAGAGCATATACACACTGAGTTTTAAGTTTGTACGCATACTTTTTCTGCACCAAAATAAGATGAATTTTTAATTTTAATAAAATAATTAATAGATTAAGGGTAAAAGATAGTTTATAAGTTTATAGTAAATACATGTCTTAATCAAATAAAAAAAAATTATGTCAATATCATTAATATAACTATGTTTTTTTTTTAACATCAATGTTGTGCACTGAGTGTGTACGCATAGTTTTTCTGGCGAGTGTATATAAGTTGGAATTAACTTAAAAATACCGAGTGTGTAGCACGATCTAAAGAAAAATATAATTTATAAATTTATATAGTAAGATTAACTTAAAATTGGCGAGTGCGCAGCTACGCAGCACGAGCTATATAAATATAAATATATAATCTATCGTTGGGAACCGGGTATATATAGTCGAGCACACTCGATTATAGCTTTTTTACTTGTTTTGTTGACTTGTTTACTTGTTCCTTGGGTACTGGATATTATATAGTCGAGCATACTGTACTATATCTTTCTTACTTGTCCAATTTCGTTAGCATTGATTTTCAAATCTAACCTCAATTTGCATTAACATAAATATGACACACCAAAACATAACCATTAAATCAAGCCTGGAATTGTCATCAGACCACTCATCCATTTTAATGACAATACGAGATAAACCGCACCTGAACAAATACACAGCGAACTATCACCACAAAAGGAACTGGAGTTTATTTCGAGAAATTCTATTAAACAACATGCAAACAATGGTCTCACTTAAAACTAAAGAAGAGTTGGATTCTGCAATAAAATACCTTAATGACAATATAATAAAATCACTATGGCAATGTATGCACAATGATAACAGGACCAAAAGGCAGCTCGAAAACCTTGGAACACGACATCTACAAATAACTCTTTATGGAAAGCAACAAATAAACTGGCACAAGCAATTATACATAAACATCCTATAAAAACAAAAGAAAACAAATGGGCAAGAACGAACCAGGAGAAAGCTTACACATTAGCCGAACATTTTCAGAAAGTCTTCACAAACGATATGGACAATCAAAATGTTGAACTCCCTTTGATAACACCAAAACCTAATTCTGCAATAAAGTACACAATATGACACAATATATATATATGAAATAAAAACTTACATAAGGAATATCAAGGAGACACCCGACTACGATCAAATTAGTGGCTAAATTAAAAAGCTACTTAATTGACGAACTGAAATCTATTGCAGGGGGAGTACCACAAGGCAGTGTTCTGGGCCCAATACTATATCTGATATATACAGCAGACATTCCGACACCATTGACTCAAGGCTCGATGATTGCAGCCTTCGCTGACGACACTGTGCTAATATCCTCCAGCCACATCGAAAAAAAAAGCAGCAAAGTCCCTGCAAAATATAATAACGACCACTATATCGTGGTATGAAAAATAGGGCATTGAGGTTAATAAAGAAAAAACGCTAAGTCATATACACCAAAAAAAGACCAGAAGATCATCCAATTAAAATTAAGGACGAAATTATAAAGATAACTACAAACGCAAAATACTTGGGACTCAACATTGACTCAAAACTAACATTGAAAAAACATATAATTAACAAACGAAACGAAATGAAACACAAATTCCTACAACTCTATTGGCTAATGGGAAGGCAATCAAATGCAAATACAATCAACAAATGCTTAATTTACAAAACAATAATAAAACCAATCTGGGCGTATGGGATAGAAATATGGGGTACAGCCAGTAAATCAAATCTTAAACTAATACAGAGAGCTCAGTCTAAGATACTAAGAACAAACACAAATTCAGATAGATAAATATCAAACGACCATATTCAACATTGCAGCGATATGGGAGAAAATAAAACTTAAAAGCACTTCAGACACCCAAAGACTACTTTTACACCAAAACCCGAGTTTGAGAGATATACCGTCGAAAGAGACTCTACCAAGAAGACTGAAGCGGAAGACACCTACAGCACTAGCACAATTAAATATTTAATAACATTAGAGCAATGGAATATGTATATAATTAAGACCTAATTCTATCTTATTCAAAAATGTACTTATTGTTTATATACGAGGTGTGTTCAAAAAACAACTTGTAACCTTTACTCCTCTCACAACCAAACAAAAAAGGGGATTCAATTGAAAGTTGGTACAGATGTTAGGGAAGAGTGTACCAACATAACAGAACAAAAAATCGATAATCGAAAATATGTTGCGCGCGAAATTTGAACCTTACACCTTACTTTTTGAACACACCTCGTATATAATACATATGTACAGAACAGATTGTAAATAAAACGGGGGAAAAACAATATCTAAAAGTGCAAGCTGAATTTAATTTTTTTTAAATTTTTAAAAAATTTAAAATATAATTTATTTCGATAGTATTAATGATTTGCGTGGGAAATACAATTCATTTGTAGAGGTCAAAAGTAAATCCATACACATGCCAAAAACATATTTTTTTATATCAAGGTAATGTGAAAAAGCTAACAAAAGGCCAGGGACACGTAGAGAAACAGATGGTCACTTACCTACTACTTTGACAAATCCATATTGAGTTTTAGCCGTCACAGTATTGATTTGACACATATATCGTCCCATGTCTTCCTCTTGAACATTATTGATATGCAAAAACCATGTGCGATGTTTGTCGTGCTTATCGTGCGTAACGCTAATCCGTGGATTTCGCGTTATCACATGATTATGAACCGTTAAAATTGCCGATTGCTCAAAATGCATCCACGCTACCTGAAAATTTAAATAACAAAGAGTCAGATAATCCATTTCCTGCCAGACTTTAGCGAAGTTGAATTTGTTCAATAAATTGTTCGTCGAACACGAATTTCATTTCATGTCAATGGACGATGACCAAAAAATAATTGGCTTGATGGCTATTCATATTCAATAGAACAATCAGTGACACATTTTGGCACTTGGTGTTCGTACGAAAATTTTTCCTCAAATTAATGTTCCTGCGAATTTGTTCAAGCAAATACAGGTAAGTTAGAATTGTTTTATTTTTGTCCACCAAACTATTAACGACAAATATTTTATCTAATAGACTTCATCCATTGTCGAATGTGTTCGACGATCATGCTGTGGATGGCTTACTTACCCTAACAAATTCGACAATGGATAACCTACTTGGTGAACGGATTTATTTTTATACCCGATAGCCATTGGGTACCAAGGTTATATTGACTCTGACTTGCATATTCGACTATAGCTTTCTTACTTGTTTTTACCTGTGGTGGAATGGAAATTTTTGGGATTATAGACAGACTTCCAGGAACCGATGCTAACTACGGGTTTTTTTCAACGTGTTTTTTACAATTGATCTTCATTTTTGCATTACATTATAAAGATTTAAACCATGGACAAGAAAGGAGCAGAAATTTCAATTGCGGAGCGAAAAATCATTTTAAAACTATTTTTAGATTGCAAATCTTATAGAGAGATTGGTGCCCTAATTGGGAGAGGTCACGCCTCCATCCAAAAAATAATAAATCATTAAAATTTTACCGGCAGTATATTGCCAAAAGCTCGATCTGTCCGCCCGCCGTTGCTAGTCAATAGGCAAAAGCGTCTATCTTTTGCAAATGAGTTTATTTCAAAGCGCATTGACTTCTGGAATCAAGTTATATTCTCAGACGAGAGTAAATTCTGCACCTTTGGTATCAAAAGGAAAGATTTGGTATGGAGGAAAAACGGAGAAGCGTTCAATAAGGAAAATTTAGTCAGCACTGTTAAATACGGCATAATGGTGTGGGGTGTATGGCAGCCAGCGGCGTGGGAAACATAACTTTTATTAATTCAGTTATGGATCATGGTGCTTACATAAGCATTTTGGATAACAATTTCAAACAGAGTGCTGAAAAATATTAATATTATTAATTAATATTAATTAATATTATTAATATTAATATTAATATCTTGACATTATCTGAAAAACGACGCTGAATCTGATAAATATATCTGATAACTGTAACACATTTTATAAAGCATTCAATAAAAATAAAAAAGGGTGTTATTTGCTAACCTAATATTAACAAACTATATGTGTACATTATTTAAATTTAAATAAAAAAGACACACTTCAATATTTTAATAATAAACAATAATTCTTTCACTTAAATGTAAATCATTTTGGCGAATATCTGTCTAGTTCATTAATAGTAATCATCATCGCAATTCCTTGGGTTTTGGTAGACTGTTGTTTGCTTCCTGCAAACATGAGAGGTAGTAGGTGGTAATAGCAATTTAATAAAATGGTTAGGTATAAACCAACTGTTACCAACTGTTTCTCTTACTTTCTCTCACTCTCCTAATAAAATATTATATTTCATAACTAGATTATAAAAGCTTGAATTATTATTAAGCTACCTGGCTTAAGGTTAATATTGTTTTCCACCCAAGTTTTATGGAATCCAAATTACTCGAAATTACAATTACACATTTTTTATATGAATTGTTGTTATACATTTTTAAAACGGGTTTCCGTCACAAATTACGCTTGAATAAAGAAAGTCTTCTCTTCAATTGCAGTGTTTGCATCTCCGTGTTGATATTGTTTTGAATGTATGTACAGTGGTGAACTAAATTATTGGCACAGTAAGCATGTTCAACTTTAAGACTGATTTCCCGCTAATTTATTCAACTTTTATTATAAAAAAAAAAATTCCATGATAAGAATGAAAAGAGACGAGCTGATTTCAGTTTTGATTATTATAATATATTTTATATTGAATTTTTTAAAATTAAAAAACATAAAAAATAAGTAAATTTGGCTGAACAAAATTATTGGCACAGTTGGATTCTAGCCTATTTAAAAACTAAAACTAATAGATTAAACTATAAATTTATATTTTATTTGCAACCTCTTTTGTTTGACTACGGCTTGGAGACATCTGGGCATTGATCAAACCAATTTTGTTGTTGTTTTGGCGCCAATATTGGCCCATTCTTCCATTAGCGCGACCTGCAGTTACAATCTTGTTGAAATAGGCCGTTTTTATGCGCCTGTCCAGCTCCACCCACAAATGCTCGATGTGGTTAAGATCTGGGGACTGGGGCGAATCCGGCAAAGTGTTATATACAAGCCACGGAGCATCGTGCACCGCTTCAAAGAGGCTCTAACTTTGCAAAGTCGAAAACACATAGGACGGCCAACAGCTTTGACCGATCGTGAATGTGCCCAAATTGTCCGGAAGGTAGAAAAAAAAAACCCGAGAATATCCTCAACACAAATTGCAGTTGAGGTTAAAGAAGAATTTGGAAAGAAAGTTCACCCTATAACGGTCCGGAGAGCCCTGCATGATGCAAATTTAATTTCTCGTGTCGCACGACTTTAGCCATTAGTGTTTAAAACGAACAGAAAGTAGCGAGTGGCTTATGCTAATGAGTATTTGAGCAACCAAATGAGTTCTGGGACACTGTACTCTTCTCTGATGAAAGTAAGTTTAACATCTTTTGATCAGATGGCCACCAAATGGTGTGGCGAAAGCCCAATACAGAACTTAAAAAATAAAACCTGGCAGTGACAGTGAAGCATGGTGGTGGTGGACTAATAGTATGGGGATGCATGTCTGCTGCAGGTGTTGGCGAGCTGGTATTCATTGACGGCATAATAGACAAAAAGAATTACATGGATAAACTGAAGACAAACCTTAAAAAGAGTGCAGAAAAGTTGAAATTGCCGGCTTCGTTCAGTTTTCAGCATGACAATGATCCGAAGCACACTGCTTTAGATGTGCGCATGTGGCTTGCATACAATGTAAAACATACTTTGCCGGATCCGTCCCAGTCCCCAGATCTTAACCCCATCGCGCATTTGTGGGTGGAGCTGGACAGGCGCATAAAAACGGCCTATTTCAACAAGGTTGTAACTGCAGGTCGCGCTAATGGAAGAATGGGCCAATATTGGCGCCAAAACAACAACAAAATTGGTTTGATCAATGCCCAGATGTCAAGCCGTAGTCAAACAAAGAGGTTGCAAATAAAATATAAATTTATAGTTTAATCTATTAGTTTTAGTTTTTAAATAGGCTAGAAGCCAACTGTGCCAATAATTTTGTTCAGCCAAATTTACTTATTTTTTATGTTTTTTAATTTTAAAAAATTCAATATAAAATATATTATAATAATCAAAACTGAAATCAGCTCGTCTCTTTTCATTCTTATCATGGAATTTTTTTTTTATAATAAAAGTTGAATAAATTAGCGGGAATCAGTATTAAAGTTGAACATGTTTACTGTGCCAATAATTTAGCTTCGCCACTAACTTCATGCAAGCTACATCAATAGATGTGCAAATGGATTCCCGATCTTTAAAGCTTGCCGCCGTATACTGTCCTCCTCGGTTTACAATATCAAATATGATCTGTACCAAATTTTTCCCATGAAATACAAGTTCATGAAGATAGCGATATTAATTATGTCAAACTTCAACGAAGAAAATTAATTAAAGCGATCTGCAGTGGGCATTTGTACTAAATTTTTTAACACTGTGTAAAGCTCAAAAAAGAGTTAAAATTATCAAATGCAATATGAATTTTCATGTTTAGTTTAAAAATGAGTTTTTGTAACTTTTTCGAGAAAGATTTTTTATTCTTGACTTGAAAAAAATGAAATCCAAAAAAAAGCTCAAAAAATACCTATATACTATTTTTTATTTCAATATGCTGGAAAGGATGAGCTTTTATTATCAAATTTTTAATTAAAAATTGCTTTTAATTCTTAAATTCAATTTTAATAATAAAAGTCAAAAAAATTACGATTATTTAATAGCTTTCATTTTTAAAATTGAAAATAAAAATTTAAATGATATAGCTTTTGATCGGGCATAATCAGATGTAGATATATGCATACCTTTTATCATTGCCCGTATCGTACATTTCCTGGAGTCAAAAAGCGAAAAAATGTCGTATGGTTACTGGATATAAACAGCAGTAGTAACAGTATCAGCTTCTAGAACAAGACCGAAAACAACAAACAGCTGCAATAAAACGTGACTTTGCATGCAAAATAGTAGAATAACCCGCAGGCCAGGTTACACTGAAATTGATTTTTATATTCTTGTTCCGAGTCCATGAACTTTGTTTTGACTTTCGAGTGCTACATAAAACTAATGTTCTTTTTAGTTCTTGAACAGATCCTATTTCATTTATTATCCTTTAATTTTTTTTTTTGCCAAGCCAATATTGAATAATTAAAAGTTTGGGTATTTTCAAATTATATACGTATGTACGATATATATATTTGTATATATTCATTTATATAATTTTGTTTTATTTTTTCAAGGGTATTTGATGTTCGTATTCTGAAGGTTGCATTTTTTAATTCTTTTTAACTGCTGCTATTTCTTGTCTGATAAATATTTGAGCTGCGTGTAAATTATTCATACTCTTTTAGCAATGCTAAATTATTATTTTTGAAAATTTACCATTTGCATGGTTTTGTTTCATGGTCGTCTCGTAAAGTAACCAAAACTTTTCTCCATTATTCCACCATCTAATGTTTATATGTATATCAATTGAACAATAACAAACTTTTCCATTTTTATCTCTTTATTTTGTCTAATATGTTGCTTATCATAAAGTACACGCACACATTTCTTTATTTTTATGTAGCTACGAATATTCATATTAAAAATTAGTTGCTAGAACATTTATTTGTTGTTAGCTTTCTGCAATACGAACTCTCACACATCAGCTCAAACCCGCGCTTTTTTGACCGCACAATTTTTGGAACTAATGGGTCACCCGCCATACAGCCCTGACTTGGCACCTAATGACTTCTTTTTATTCCCGAAAATCAAGTGAAAAATGAGTGGTCAACGATTTTCGTCGCCAGAAGATGCTGTTGAAGCGTTCAAAACCCATGTATTGGAGGTATCTCAATCGGAGTGGATAAAGTTCTTCGACAATTGGTTTCAGCGCATGCAAAAGTGCATAAATCTTGCTGGAGAATACTTTGAAAAATATTTTTGATGATAAATATTCGCATTTTCATTATTAGGCCAGAAATATAAATAGCAATCCTCGTACTAATTTTAAAAGGAATTCAGGCTTTGGGGCCCATCATGCCACTCGAAAATTATCATTGATCCTCTGTTTGCATTTTTAAAGGAACTGATGAGGCCAATATCTTCTTGAAAGATCCATACAAGCCGAATATTAGGTTCTGTATAGAATAGCACTAGAGCCTTTAAAATTTGTATGTAGTCATGTTATTGAGTTTGAGTTATAATCCATCTTTTGCACATATTCTTAATAGGATGAGACATTACGCCTTCACCTTTCTGTTGAATGGTCTTAAATGTGAACTTAAAATAATTTTTTGACTTCTGAAACTAGTTACTAGTTAGACCTTCCTGGTCCACCACAAATATCCATTTTGGGTTTAACAGTTCATATAATAGTTAATAACGTTATACTGAAGTCAAATATTGATGATGTGTTGCAAATTGAATATGTTCAATTCTGCATCTGCATTTAAGTATGGTACCTTTCTATGGCTTCAAATTGCCAAATGATGTTGCCTGAGAACTGTTTCAGTTATATAAAAATCTTTCCTACCTTCAAAAGTGGCCTTAAAACGCCATTTAGCCACCGATTAATAGACTTATTATTATATGTTTTAATATTTGAACTAATATATTAATTTATATAAATAATGATGCATATAAATATAATATAATATTATTGCGTTGCAAAAAATGTCAAGAAAACATTTTGACAAAAAAAAATATGAGGAACAAAAAGGCAAATCTATCTTCGGGGAGCCGAAGATGTTATACCCTTGGAACTTTTCATACATGCACGATTTCATACATGTGATTTTTTTACACATTATGGACATACGGAGTATGTATAATTAGTATGTATAATTATGGCTTATACACATAAGACGTATGTATACCAAATTTCATAGAAGTAGCTTTTTAACTGGGAGACTAGTTCGGGTTGAAACAGCCGGTGAGACAGACATGCTTATTTGGATCCTTCTGTCGATGCTGATCAAGAATATACATATATACTTTATACTGGGCAAAATTTATATAACCTCTGCAATGATTTAAAATTGTTAATTTCATCTATTTTTCAAGCTTTTCTTTATAGTATCGGGTATTACTTTTCATATTTTCTGAAACGCTTATTTTAGCATGTTCAGCATTTACTGACAGCATACCCCTTTACCTATTTGCAGCTCTAAAATGTTTGATTTTGTAATTCCATTTTTAGATTCAAGGCTAACCAAATATCTTGTAATGCATCCTGACGGAAACGCTCACTAGTTTCATGCAGAGTATCATGTAGCAGTACATCATGACCTCGTATTTATAGAATCATATACGATATTACACAAGGTTTAGGAATTATCATTGTATAATATAATATAAGATGTATTGATAAAAAATGAGTTTTGTCATTGCGAAATATCTTTTGATTGCATTAGTCCAGCACTAATTTCGTAAGTTTAAATGCCTCCATATCTTCGCTATTTAATTGGCCCATGATTTTCATTATGCTATCATCTTATGCTGTTCAGCTAATAGCCAATTGTCTGTTATTATTGTCAAATCTACTCGTACCTGTGTTGCCCTGCCTATACTCGACACTAAAGTCGAATGCTTTTACGAATGCAAGTACGCCCACCTACAACTCAACTTTTGGCCAGCTAGCTTACATTGAATTAATGCCGCCAATATATTTTCAATCATGTAGATAATATCTGAAGTGTGTTAGTGCATTATAAACCGCTACAATTTCCAACTCATATGAGAAATATTTACCTTCTTATGTGCAAGTACTATAATATTCTCAAGTTGCCATCTCTACTGGCAACGTAATGCAGATCGATTTGTAGTTCAGGGTCGCTAATTGTCAACACGTGGTCCTACGCTAATATTTTGATAATGTCTTGATGAAAGTTTTCATGCTCCTCTTCCAAAGTGTACGAATAAATATTGTTCTACGTGTTCTGTGTATTGTTCTAGGTGAGATTTGCACTCGAACGTTTGCTACATTTACGTTAGCTACTTACAAAAAAAAAATATTATTCAGAACTACATTTCCAATGCAGATTTCTATTAATTACTTTTCATGATTTTTTAAATAAAATTTCAGCAGGATCTGATACAATTAATCACTGCGTCATTCACAGCTTGCATCTTACCTTATACGAGCCAAGATTTTTTACCGAACACGCCAATTTGACATTGCGTCCAGCGGGTACTGTGATATTATCAATTACATCTGTGAATTCAGGATCTTCCTGGATAACTATAACGAAACGGTGCAGAAAGATCAAAATTAACTTAAGTTATTAAAATCAAACAAGTAAGAAAGCTATAGTCGAGTATTTTATATATATTTATATATTTATTTAGCTCGTGCTGCGCACTCGCCAATTTTAAGTTAATTAAAAAAAACAAGCAGAGAAGGCTACAAAAGGGCAAGGGTATGACATCTTCGGCATGCTGAAGGTAAGTTTCTTCCTTTTTATACTCGGTGCCCATTGGGTACCAAGAGTATATTGAGTTTGTGACAGCAGCAAATGCATGTAACACGCATAAGGAGTCGTGGCCGACCCCATAAAGTATATATATTCTGACTCAGGATCAACAGCCGAGTCGATTGGACTATGTCCGACTGTCCGACTGACCGTCTGTACGTCCGTATGAACACACATTTCTCTGAGACTATAAGAGTAAAGTGGAAAGTGCTTGTATTCGTTGCAGGCAGATCATGCTTATTTTGGATTTTTGGGTATATTAAGTTTGTGCAAATGTCTGTCCGTCTGTCTGTTTGAACGCAAAGAACTTCTAAACTATAAGAGCTAGAGACACCAAATTTGTAGGTTCCCATATAGCGTACTATGATCGAGTTTATTTCAAACTTTGGATGCCATGCCCCGTTCGCCCACAATACGCCAAAAATATTTTGACGCTTCTCATATCTCAGCACTAGAGACTTGTAACAAATACACATGCACGCAGCGAGCATGTATGCAAGCGAGCGCGTAGCGCAGGTCAATTTTTCACACATACATATGCATACATATATATAAATGTATCACTGTGTGCAGACTTACTGCAAGTAAAAAGCGCAAACTTGTGGATCAGGGAAGGAGAGGGAGGGAGAATGCTGATCAGAAAGCGAATACATACATACACACACGTGCACGAAGGAAATAGGACAGCAAGTTTGAACGAGGCGAGTGCGAAGCTCTCGCACAATTTCTTAATGTTTGTATGCATATGTAAATACATTCATATGTATATATTTATGATAGTGAATATATATGCTTGTATACAACTTTAAACGATCAAATTTGATGTCTTGAAACGGGATGGGGTGGGAGAGTGCAAATCACACATTGTTTTTGCTTTGCACAAGATAATGATGATTTGAAAAATTCTGACATCAAACTCAAAACAAGAACTAATATCTTTCAGTGTAGTCTTCATAAAAACCCACTAACAAATTTAATTTAAAATTGGCGAGTGCGTTGCACAAGCTATATATATATATAAATTTATATATAATTGTATGCATTATTTTGTTCTAGTCAAAACAAAATAAATAATATGTATTATATAAACAAGTAGTAAGCGTGAGTGAAATCTATAATTTTATAAAATATAAAAAATACAATAACTTAATTTCGGACCGAACGTTCCTTGGCAGCTATATGCTATAGTGATCCGATTTGGACCAAAACAATGTTGCGGACGATTATGCGCATGGCGAGCATATATATCAAGATCCATTGAGACAGCTTTAAAACTTAGACATGTTTAGGTTGAAATAGGCGAAAAGACGGACATGCAAATATGGATTCTTCTACTTTGTTTGGTTTTTCACACATTCTAAGGAGCGTTACAAACTCCTGTGTAAGTAAATTGGCATAATAAACAAGTAAGAAAGCTATAGTCGAGTATGACGACTATATAACACCCGGTGCCCAAAGAATTGAAACTTCCAGGATTATGATCCGATTTTCACTTTGCACTTTGCAAAATGAAGTTTTTAGCTATTGTAGTCTCCGAGGAGGCGTGGCCGACCCCATAAAGTATATATATTCTGACTCATGATCAACAGCCGAGTCGATTGGACCATGTCCGTCTGTCCGTCTGTTCGTCCGTATGAACACACAGATCTCGGAGACTATAAGAGCTAGAGACTTCAGTTTTTTTTGCAAAGTACTTGTATTGGTTGCATGCAGATCAAGTTTATTTTGGATTTTTGCCATGCCCCCCTTTCTTTCTCAAATTTATAAAATTTATAATTCTTAATTATTTTACGAAAATGTGTTAATGTTAAAAAATATATATGTCGTAGAATGGTAAATTAGCCCACTGTATATGGGTGGCATACAATGGTAGTTTGACCACTGTGCATGCATGTACATTTTTGAGTGGCGACACGATGTTGCTAACGGTTCTTTTCATAACGCACAGCAGTTGAGAGCGAGAGGCATACTCTGCTGCTGAGTAAGGTCTGTTCGTAGGGGCGTAGAAAAGGGATGGCATTATGGTCTGCCAAAATTGTGAAATAGCTTACAATGTGCGTTGTGAGTTAGTTAGTTAATGTTGCGCCACGGAGACGAACAGAATTTGCTGCGTGATGAATATAGAAAAATGAGCCTTCTCCGACATCAGAAGTGGGATCTGCTTTGCCTACTGATCCATATTCGATAGCGTTGGAACTGAAAATCGCAACCTGATGGAAATAATTAAAAACACGCAGACTCCAAAGGCGCCGCAATCCGATGGTAAAGCGTCACACATTACTCTACCAAAATTTAATCCTGACGTTGCTGGAGTGGAGCCCTCATCTTGGTGTAACACGGTGGACCTCATATTTACTGAAAACGTTCACCAAGGTAGCAATTTGGTGATAGCACTGAGTAAGGCATTAGAAGGCACCGCATCACAGTTGCTATCACAAATATGCTTTGCCGGTATTACTTGGGCGCAGTTCAGGGAACTGTTCCTTCAGCGTTTTGTTGGAATTGAAACTTCTGCTGCCATGGTTCTCAATGTATTAAATGGTCGACCGAAACCAGAAGAAGGCTTTGTTGAATACGGCAGCTGGATTGTCACGATGCTTATGTCTAAATGGAAAGCCAAGGAGTTAGAAGAAATAGCTGTATCTGTAACTTTGGCTCAAGTTGACAGCAAGTTGGCACGCTGGACTTATACCACTAATGTAAAAACTCGCAATGAGTTACAACAACAGTTGCAGGCACACTCCTACCTGAAGCGTAGCATAGAAGACAATGTAACTGGCTCGGATCGCAAAAAGTTCAAACCTCCGTCTCTGGTGAAATGCCATTTCTGCGGAAAGGTTGGGCATAAATATGCGGAATGTCGGGCACGTTTGCAGAAGGGCCAGACTAAAGACAAAACCTACAACAGCACAAATACGACGGGTGTGAAAGATTAATCTTATGTCAAATGCTTCAAATGTGACGAAATTGTGCACTTTGCAACCGCATGTCCTAAAGGCCGATCAGGTGGAAACGAAAGAATTTATGCGAAGCAGTAGCTCCACCCTCTGGAACAATAAAGGCATTCGGTGAGTCTGTTCCATTTTGTTTTAATTCTGGTGCAAAATGCTCGCTGGTCAGGGAGAGTGTCGCCCATAAGTTTAAAGGGAAAAGAGTTGGTAGTGTTGTAAAACTCAATGGCATAAATAGCGATACAATTTATAGCACTCAACAAGTTTTATGTAATGTGAATGTTGAACAATACTGTTGAGATTATGTTACAAGTGTTTGATGCGATGTGTTGGTTGGTCGAGAGATTTTTGGCCAGGACTTTGGCGTAATGATAGACGCTGAAAAATTTCAAATTTATAAAACAAAAACGATAGATATGGTGCATTTAACTGATTATGAGGCTATTATAAGTTCTGATGCAGATCTAGTTGATTCCGATAAAATTGTCTTAACAAATATCCTAAAATGTTACTCTAATTGGTTTATTAGCGGAATATCAAAAACACGAGTCTCGACAGGGCTATTGGAAATCAAGTTAATAGATCCACAAAAGACAGTTCAACGACGTCCCTATAGACTTGGCGAGGAAGAGAAAAACCTGGTGCGTTGTAAAATCGATGAGTTGTTAAAAGCAAATATTATCCGTCCAAGTTGCTCACCTTTCGACAGCCCAATGATGTTAGTAAAAAAGAAAAATGGTACAGATCGTCTTTGCGTGGACTATAGGATGTTAAATGATAATATCATTGCTGACAAGTATCCTTTTTGTCTCTTATCGCAGACCAGATAGCACGGTTTCGCGGTCCAAAATATTTCTCGTGCTTAGATATGGCTAGTGGTTTTTACCAAATTCCAGTACACGAAAATTCAATTGAAAGAACCGGGGCCAGAGGGTCAGTACGAGTTTTTGACCATGCTTTTTGGCTTGAAAAATGCACTTTCTGTTTTTCAGAGGGCCATAATAAGAACATTGGGGTCACTGGCACACTCATACGCTGTCGTTTTTATTGATGACGTGTTGTTTATAGCCGAAACTAAAGAAGAAGCCTTAGAACGATTGCGTATTGTATTAGAAACATTGAGTAAGGCAAAACTCGCATAGAGTACCTAGGTTTTGAGATAAGCAATAGAGGAATAAATAATGAAATTGAAGAAGAATTAGATGACTCAAGAGGAGATGCATCTGACTCTCAAATGAGAAATAGAGATAAAGAAGGCACAGCAGTTGCCTTGAAAACCCAAGAGGGGATATAGAGACCGCACCATAACAGATGGAATTGTTATGGCGGGGGTCAATTGACCGCACCATCGTAGAAGGACTTACTGTGGCGGGGGTCAGTGATGATCGCACCATAACAGAAGGACTTGTTATGGCGGGGATCGTTAAGAATAATTACACATCATAATGGAATTACAGAAAAGAAGAATTGTAAAGTTTGATTTAAAAGAAAATGTTATGAAAAAGTTGATGACAAAATAGACAGA
The DNA here is from genome assembly GCA_037044475.1 of Zaprionus obscuricornis. Classification (NCBI taxonomy): domain Eukaryota; kingdom Metazoa; phylum Arthropoda; class Insecta; order Diptera; family Drosophilidae; genus Zaprionus; species Zaprionus obscuricornis. The sequence continues at coordinate 28,495 of JBAMBR010004767.1, read as the reverse complement.
GAAGATCTAAGAAAACAAGCCAAACAAAATATGGAAGACGGCGCACGATATGATAAGCGCAGGTTTGATAGTAATAAGGCGAAAATTATTAAACATAGTTTAGGCGATCACGTATTGATTAAGAATGAGGAGCGTCATCGAACTAAGCTTGACCCTAAATTTAAAGGGCCGTTTGAGATTGTCAAAATACTAGATGGAGATAGATATCTGTTAAAGTCCTTAACAAGTAAGCGAACTTACAAATATTCTCATGAATTCTTAAGAGCTTTGCCGAATAATGAGCTAATACGCGAAGATAGAGACGGCACGATGGAAGATGCGTCTGACAATCAAGAAAGAGAATCATAAAAAAAAAAAGTGTTAAAGGAACTCCACTAAAGTTATTGTAATGTGTTAAAGGAACTACACAAATGTTAAAAAGTGTTAAGGGAACTACACAAATGTTAAAAAGTGTTAAACGAACTACACTAATGTTATATTGTAAGATGTGTTACAGGAATTACGCAATTGTTAAAATGTGTCAAAGGAAATGCACAAATGTTTTATTTTACAAAAGAGAATAATGTTATTAAAGAATAACTAAATGAATTAATAAGATTATGTTTAATTGAAGAAATGTAATGAATACAGAATATTTGATATTTATATAAGTGATTTTTATTTTGAAAGCTTTTGTCCAATACATGAAATAAAAATATCTGTTTAAAAATAAAGAAAAGTTTAAAGTGAAATTGAGTCTCGTGGTATTGAAAGCTAAACACACGAGGACGTGTGATTTGTCAGGAAGGCCGTGTCGTAGAATGGTAAATTAGCCCACTGTATATGGGTGGCATACAATGGTAGTTTGACCACTGTGCATGCATGTACATTTTTGAGTGGCGACACGATGTTGCTAACGGTTCTTTTCATAACGCACAGCAGTTGAGAGCGAGAGGCATACTCTGCTGCTGAGTAAGGTCTGTTCGTAGGGGCGTAGAAAAGGGATGGCATTATGGTCTGCCAAAATTGTGAAATAGCTTACAATGTGCGTTGTGAGTTAGTTAGTTAATGTTGCGCCACGGAGACGAACAGAATTTGCTGCGTGATGAATATAGAAAAATGAGCCTTCTCCGACATATATATATGTTAAAAGTAACTTAAAATTGAAGAGTGCGCAGCACGAGCTATATAAATATATTATATATCTTTGGGCACCGAGTATTATATAGTCGACAGTACTCGACTATAGGTTTCTTACTTGTTTATATTGGTCATAATAAGGGTTTGTCATTAACAGCTTTAAAAGTTGGATTTGAAACCGAAAAAAGCAAAACGTGCATAAGTGGGTACATTGCCATTTTCAGTATTTGTTAAAATATTTATATGAAGTTCATATTTTTGATAACTAAAAATTATATTTCTACATTCTAATAATAATAAAGAGTAGAATAAAAAAAATCATATTGATCGATGTATTTTAATAGATTTTACAGGAATAAATGCTCAAAAGTAGTAAACATGTAAACATGTACCACTTGCCACTGTATAAACTTTATGGGGTCGGCCACGCCTCCTTATGGGTGTTACATACATTTGCTGCTGTCACAAAGTCAATATATCCTTGGTACCCAATGAGCACCGGGTATAAAAATTCCCAATAAACTTGAAAATGGATTTCCATTACATTTTTAGATATGTTATTAGTAGATAATAAAGAGCTGGAAGCTGTAATACATGTTGAATGACGTCAACGTCGACCCAGATTTACTCAAAAGGGTCATAACTGACGAATCATGGGTATATGGTTATGATATCGAAACCAAAGCCCAATCGTCCCAATGGAAGAGCCCAGGTGAGCCAAGACCGAAATAAGTAAAAAATCGCGGAGCACGCAAACAACTTGCAACCTTTACGCCTCTCACAACCAAACAAAAAATGGGATTCAATTATAACTTGGTACAGATGTTAGGGTAGAGTGTACCAACATAAAAAAACAAAAAAATCGATAATCGAAAATATGTTGCCCGCGCAATTTGAACCTTACACCTTAGTTTTTGAAGAAACCTCGTATATTGAGAAATATTGCTTAAAATTTATACTATGTTCATTCTAAGAATTTGTTCTACCCATTACTACCTTATACACCATACATATAAGTTAACACCCAAAATATTACGAACTACAATTTCCACAAGATTCAGCATCTGACCAATTTCCTGTACGCGCCGAGTGCACCTCCAAGAAATCCAAGAAGACCAAACAAAGCTGCACAACACATCCGCCACATGCCGGTGCTAGTGATTCCAAGAAAAGCGAAACCTGCACCCAACTCGTCGACAAGAAGCAGCGCAATCAACGCCGTTGCTACCTTCATAATTAATCTTTAGTCTCTAATTTGATTTCAATAAAGAATGTTTTCAGTTGGATCCCTGATCAAATATTTTTCTGTTATTATTTTAAAACAAATAATTAACTGGCGTCCGAGCAGGACCGGAAAGTTTGCGTATCGATATAGTAAAACAATTTCTAAGTGCGCCAAAGAACATTTCGGTCAAAACGATAGAGCAAAAGGGTTTCTAAGTGCATGAAAAGGAATCGTGTATCGAAAGTACAAACCGTATACTTAGTGCGCAATTTATAAAGTTATTATCGCAAATATCAAAAGATCACTGGGAAATAACACCAAGCCAAAAGTAATAAATTTTACCAGTGCAAACAAGCCAAATGTCATTAATTTGACCAGTGCAATAACAGCAATTAAATTTGCGAAACCTTCACGACCATTAAATTGGCCAGTTGAAGGAACAGTTCGATCAAACCCGGCAATTAGGTTAGCCAATATAAACCCATACCAAAGCCACTATGATAGCTAGTGGATAGCTAGCTGCCACGATTAATAAAACAGCATACTTATCCCGTAGAAGATTTTCTAAGTGTCCCAGATCATGTTATTGCTCCAGAACATCAAAGAAACAAAGACATCAAAGACAAATTCAGACATGGTACCGGACATAGCAAAAGGTTTACGTGAAGAATTTAGCTCATGGAAAAAAAGTGTGGAGCATGTCCTACAGGCATACAACTCATACCAAGGAACGCCGAAATATCATAATATCTTAAACACAATACGAGACAAGATAACGAAAGATGCAGACCAAGCATTAGAAACATACATATAAGGTATCGCTTAACTGGGATTCTATGTGCAGATGTCTTTCGCTGCATTATGCAGATAAACGAGACATAGCCAGCCTAGAATATGAAATGACTACATAAGTACAAGGTCCGAATCAATCAGTGGAAGATTTCCACAAAGATGTCTACAGACATTTGTTCCTAATATTCAATAAAACAAATAGCATGGACATTGACAGAAACGGGGAAGCAATGTTGACAAAATTATACAGAGACAAGGCACTAGACACTTTCAACCGAGGGACTTGCCTCGACTATTAGCATGAAGGAACCTGCAGACTTACCCACTACACTGCATTTCTGCTTAAAAATGGATAATCAAACCTTCAGGTCAAAATATGCCACCATTTCAGTAACACTAGTGGTAAACCCATACCAACCCCACAAAACATCTTCAAATACACAACCACCACCAATCCCTTTCATAGAACAACAACAGCGAGAATACATACACTACGGACAACAACCACCGACTCCACTACCAAGATAACATTTCCAGAATTCTGGGTACCAACCAATTGCTAACCCACGGCAATACACCGTTGTTACAACGTCTCAATACGTGGCACCACCTAGGCCAATGGCCCCAAAACTGCTCCCACGTCCAGAACCAATGGATGTGGACTCTAGCGTCCAAACGAAATTTATTAACTATATGAATAGACTACGGTTTGATTCTGGAAAAAGACCCCCGGTCCTATACCAGACGGACAGAAACGACATAGAAACTTTAACATACAGACAAACAATGACGAAATTACAGAACCCTCGAAAAGCAGTCGCTGAATACGAGACTTACACAAATGTAGAGCAAACAATAGACGAATGCGTAGAACAAGTGGACCACTTCGACAACAGCTATGATGACGACATTTATGACTACTCTCCACTTCGTTTTTTAAAGAGTTCCTCTCTCCCATACTTTATCTGTAGACTGAGAAACTGCCAAATAATTAAAATTCTCATTGACACTGGATCCAACAGAAATTATATCAAACCTAAATTTGTAAAAACCCCCATTCCAAATAAAAACCTTTTTATGCCATCTTGATAGGAGTAACACACCACAAAATTGCCAACTTGTTCAACATAACAGATGTTGCGGTGAAATTTTTATACTCGGTGCCCTATGGGAACCAAGAGTATATTGGGTTAGTGACAAGAGCAAATGTATGTAACACCCATAAGGAGGCGTGGCCGACCCCATAAAGTATATATATTCTGACTCAGGATCAACAGCCGAGTCGATTGGACTATGTCCGTCTGTCCGTCTGTACGTCCGTATGAACACACAGATCTCGGAGACTATAAGAGATAGTTTTTTTGCATAGTGTTTGTAGTGTTTGCAGGCAGATCAAGTTTATTTTGGATTTTTGCCACGCCCCCCTCCGCCTCCACAAATCGATTAAAACGATTTTAAGCGAACCCAGACAAGCTACAAAGTTTTGGCACAAAGTTAGAATATGTTTATCTGGACGTTGTGTACAAATTTGGTACAGATCGGATAATAAACATGGAAGTTATACACATTTCAAATTTCAAAAGTTGAGAGGCGTACGCTTGCTCGCTGTTCTCACCCCAAACGACGGCAACATTTTTTCAGTGTTTCTCACACTTGTGATGAGCGTGGCTCAGTGGTTAGAGGGTTGAACTCGCGTGCATGAGGTCCGCGGTTCGATTCCCGAGACGATTTTTTTTTTTAAATTTTTTTTTTTAATTTTTTTTATATTAACTTAAAATTGGCGAGTGCGCAGCACGAGCAAAATAAATATATAGTATAACTTTGGGCACCGAGTATTATATAGTCGAGCACACTCGACTATAACTTTCTTACTTGTTCTTATTAAAAGACATAAAAACTTTTGATGCTATTTTAGGTAACGACACCTCAAATGAATTAGGAGCAGAAATAAATCCTAGTAAAAACCTAATGATAGTTCGAAGCAATATAAAAGTCCCTTTAAAAGAACAAATTTTTGTAGGAGTAAATAGAATAGTCCCAAGAACATCCCACCTGTCAGAAACATAGAAAACAAGTTCTATCAGTATCCAATGACATTGAATGATGAAGTGAATAAACAGATAAAAGAGCTTTTAGAAAATAGAATAATTCGACCGTCTCAGTCCCCATACAATTCTCCCGTATAGATCGTACCTAAAAAAACTGACGCTTCAGGGGAAAAAAAAATCGCGTCGTAGTAGACTATCGCAAATTAAACAAAGTTACCGTCGCAGACAAATAGCCTTATCCTGAGATAGTCGAAGTACTTGCAATAATAAAGTAATTTCCTTCAGATATATAGAAGACCGCTTTCTCCGTAATAACGGAAAGTTTGAGTTTACATGACTCCCCTTTGGTCTCAAAAATGCACCCACTATATTTCAGCGAGCTTTGGATGACATACTTCATGAACATATAGGTAAAATATGTTTTATTTATATAGATGACATAATCATATTTAGTAAAGATGATGAATCCCATTACAGAAACAGTTTTTCCAACTACCATGAACTATAGCTAAGTGCAAAAACACAAAGTCTGCATCGAGTACATTGACAGTGGAAATGTAATTCTGCAATTCTGCAAAGTCAGCAAAACGTGACACTTGCGATCATTCCCTAACACCCAACACCGCCTGCAAAAAGCGCAGCATATCAGCCACGTGCTCTGTGACATCAAAATATCCATCGTGGTACTTGCGTCACCATTATTACCGTGGGATCGCCAGCTAACAGTGGCAGCGACGCCAGCAGTAGCAGGAGCGAGCTTTTTATTTTAAGGTTTATCATTGTCATCAGTTAGTCTTAATCTAGAACTCAAATAAAAGCAACAGCTTTTTCTTTTTTTAAATCCCATCAAAGAAGGTTTATTAATTGGCGCCCGTGCACGAACCAAGTGAAAAGACAATCGTGTCGCGTACCAGTGCCGTAAGTAGCCACGCCGTTTAACTAATCATAAGTGAAAAAGAATACAAAATTATTCTTCGCAATTGTCGACTCACTTGGCCAAAAAATCCGCCAAGAAACAAGAAACCAACGCGGGACAGTCTTGCCGGATGTTTTACTATTAGTAATCATAGCATTTAAGTCAAAAATAACTAAAAACAACATTTAAGATAAAGAAAAAAATTTTTTTAAGAAAATTGAAAAGATACTAAAGTTAAGAATTAAGGAAGAAAAAAATATTAAAATACAATAAAGCAAAAAGAAACAAAACCTATATAACTAATAGTAAATTAAATGAACAAGCGAAATATAACATTAATATATAATCTCAATTTCTGCTGTAGCTCATAAATGTAGCTCATAAATGATTTGTTTACCTCTACGCCGTTTCAACAGCTGTAAAATGAGAATCACACAAACCCGAGTAAAAGATATACCTCTAGAATCCGAACAAAATGAAATCATCACCAAAGACCATGTTCATAGAAAGCGAATATAAATGAACAATTCGAAAATAATAAAAGACAAGTCAAAAACAAGTAAGAAAGCTATAGTCGAGTATGCTCGACTATATAATACCCGGTACCCAATGAACTTAAAGTTGCATAATTTCCAATTATACACATACGTATGTATAAAAAATCATTGCGTTGACAGCTACAGCTCAACTGACGCCGAACTGATTTAACCGCGAAAAGGAGTTGTTTAATAACTGTTTTGTTTCATAATCAATCGATACTATTTTAGGACTGTTTTATATTGATGCTTAAATGTTCCCTTCCAAATTACAAGACTCTAATGCTTGTAGAAGCTGAGATATTAGAAGCATCAAAATGTTTTTGGCGTATTGTGGGCGAACGGGGCGTGGCATCCAAAGTTTGAGTCGTGGCAAAAGTCCAAAATAAACTTGATCTGCATGCAACTAATACAAGCACTTTGCAAAAAAAATGGGATAAAGTCTCCGGGATCTGTGTGTTCATACGGACGTATAGACGGACATGGTCCAATCGAATCGGCTATTGATCCTGAGTCAGAATATATATAGTTTATGGGGTCGGCCACGCCTCTTTATGGGTGTTAAATTTTTATGTGTTATTTTTAATAGAAAGAAGTTAACCGAAGAATCTCTTTCGTTTCAAATGTTGATAGAAATAAACATTAACAAGAGTCGCAGAATGAATAAGCTAATGGCATAACATTTACCATAATGGCAATACTGGCATGGAAGCTCATATCCACCCTAGAATCTCATAATGCCACAGATATACAAAAAGGCTTCTACATCGCTTTCGAGGATGTCCTCGCACAAAGGGGGAGGAGTTAACACCCAAAATCGTCTGCAGAAAGCTCAGCATATCCGCTACTTGCACTGTGTCTTGAAAATATCGATCGTCCATCAACTCTGTGGGCTCGCCGGCAAGCAGCACGCCTGCAGTAGCAGCGGCAGCGAGCTTTTAATTTTAAGATTTATCATTGTCATAAATTAGTCTTAGTTAGCGATCAAAAAGGATTTATTAATGTATTATTAATGTATTTATTAATATATGCGTTTACAGCTCTAGCTGGCTCTAACAAACTTAATTTACCATGAAAATTAATTGTTTAATACATTTTTTGTTTCTGAATGAATCGATACAAATTTTTCAGGACTATTTAATAATGATGCTTAGAAGTCTTCATAAAAAGTAGTATTTGTAGAAGCTGAGTATAAGAAGCTTTAAACAGTTAAAAACGTATACATACATACACACTCAACAGCAAATATCTGCGTACATCGAAAAAAAAAAATTAAAATTAAATTTCAAACGCAAATTTTTCAACTATTTATATATATTTTTAACAATTTTTTACATACATACATACATATTTTTGTAAAGCTAAACTTAAAATTAAATATAAAATATATCGAATTGTTAAACAATTCTGAAAAAAATATAACATTAAAGAGAATATAATGTAGTTATGTTTAAACAAAACTTAGTTAAAAATAAATCGGTGTACGCAGATTTGTGCTGTTAAGTGTACATATATATGTACATACCAAACTTGGTGTCTCTGGCTTTTACGAATTAGAAGTTCTTTGCGTTCAAACAGAATATTAATATTAAATAAATTGAAAATGCCTTATGTAAATGCAACGCACTATGAACTCTTATTTCTTCTTAAGTCAATTGTATACAAATTTCTGCTGTTGAGTGTACGTTTTTTTAACTAATTACATTTTATTCTCTTTAATATTATATTTTTTCAGAATTGTTTAACAATTCGATATATTTTATATTTAATTTTAAGTTAAACTCTACAAAAATATGTACACGCAAAAGTCTGTATACAGTTCTTTTACCTGGAGTTGGAATGGAAACTTTTAGTCAGACTTCCAGGCGCCGATGCTAATAACGTTGCCTAGGTAACGGTTTTTTTTTACAATTGGTCTTCATTTTTGCATCACATTATAAAGATTTACACCATGGAGAACAAAGGCGCAGAAATTTGTATTGTGGAGAGCAAAATCATTTTAAAACTATTTTTAGATGGCTAATCTTATAGAGAGATAGGTACGGTTCGCCGTGGATACGGTCCGCCGTGTCATAAAAAAGTATGGGTACCATAGCAGAGCCGCCCGTAAAAAATCTCAGATTTCCAAAGTCAGTAGCGTCTATCTTTTGCAAATAAGCTTATATTAAAGCCCCCGACTTCTGGAATCATGTTCTACACTCAAACGGGAGTAAGTTCTGCATCTTTGGATTCAAAAAAAAAGTTTTAGTATGGAAGAAATAAGTATAAGCGTCGGCATTGCTAAACACGGTTGAAGTGGTATAATAGTATGGGGGTGGGGGTGTATGGCAAGTGGCGTGGGAAACATAATTATATTTGAATCAGTTATGAATCAAGGTATCTATATAAGCATTTTAGAAATCACTTTAATCGAAAAATTAATTTGATTTACTTTTTTTTCGGTGTACGCAGATTTGTGCTTTCTGTTAGTAGATTATCTTAGTTAATAGTCTGATTAAATAGTTAGATAATCTATTGTTTGCCAAGTTCAAAATGCAAAGGTATGTATATAATCTCTTGTTTGCCAAGTTTAAAATGCAAAGGTATGTATGTACACTCAACAGCACAAATCTGTTTAAACGAAAAAGGAAGAAAATCAAATTTTAAACGCAAATTTCTCAGCTATTTATATGTATTTTCAACTATTTTTTTAAACATAACTACATTTTATTCTCTTTAATACTATATTTTTTCAGAGTTGTTTAATAATTCCATTTTATATTATTTTATATATTATTATAAGTTAAACTCTACAAAAATATGTACACACAAAAGTCTGTATACAGTTCTTTTACCTAGGGTTATAGTCAGACTACCAGGCGCAGATGCTAATTACATTGCCTAAGCAACGGGGTTTTTTACAATTGATCTTCATTTTTAAATTACATTATAAACATTTACACCATGCAGAACAAAGTCGGTAAAATTTGTATTGTGGAGCGAAAGATAATTTTAAAACTATTTTTAGATGGAAAATCGTATAGAGAGATTGGTAATCCAATGGGTGGAGCTCACTCCTCCATCCAAAAAATAATAAATCACTATAATTTTACCGGCAGAATCTTGGCAAAGGCTCGAACAAAGCGCTGTTATAAAGTCTATTCGGCGTAATTCCAGGATGACACTCCATAAGGAACAGCTCCAATCCCAGAGGATAGTTTCTCCACAACGGTTTTTTGTTGATACGGTCAGCCGTGTCATAAAAAAGTATGGGTAGAGTCACCCGTAAAAATCTCTGATTTCAATAGGCAAAAGCGTCTATCTTTTGCAAATAAGCTTATTTTAAAGCCTCCGACTTCTGGAATCATATTCTATTCTTAGACGGGAGTAAGTATAGGTATAAGAGTATAAGCGTCCAACAAAGAAAATGTAGTCGGCATTGCTAAACACAGTTGTGGGAAACATAATTTTTTTTTGAATCAGTTATGAATCAAGGTATCTACATATATAAGCATTATGGAAATCAATTTAATCGAAAGAGCTGAAAAATGGGGTCTTAACCGTGAATTTTCGTGCCAGCGACACAACGACCAAAAGCATACGTCGCATAATACACACGTTTAACTGCTTTATAATGTAAAAAATCAGCTGGGAACATATCCCCCAAAGCTTCAGAGCTCCTCCGGAGCTCAATCCTATTGAGCATTTAAGGGGTTTTCTCGAAAGAAATATCAGGAAACACACAATTACTTCAAAGAATGGTAATGGTGGTAATAGTGGAGGAATGGGGCAAAATTAATCAGAGAAAACAATGAAACTTGTAAATTCAATGCCAAAACACCTTAAGGAAGTTTTGCATAGAGGGGGATACCCCACAAATTACTAAAAAGGATATACTATCCATTATATTTAGGTTAAAGTAAGGTGTACCCAGAGTTTTGCCTGTGATATTTTGGGAGTATAAAAACTTAAAATTAAATATATCGAATTGTTAAACAATTCTGAAAAATATTAAGTATATGCATTTTATAGAATAAAATGTAGTTAAAAAAAATTAGCTAAAAATATAGCTAAGAAATTTTGCGTTTAAAATTTGCTTTTAATTTTTTTTTTTTCGGTGTACACAGATTTGTGCTGTTGAGTGTATGTATTCATGAATTTTATGGTTATACCTTTGCAGATGGCATATTCATTTTGAAATGGAGTTAGTAACGCGACTTAGGAGGCGTGGCAGACCCAACAAAGTATATATAGTCTTGATCAGCAAGAGGAAAACCAAAATGTTTCAATCCAAATATAAGTTTTATATAAGTCGGAACTAGCCGGATCGAACTACTATATCATATAACTGTCAAAAGAACGAATGGCCAAAAATAGTGTTTTTTCTTCGTTTTTTAAGGATTTTAGTTTAGTAACGACTTACACGTCTAATATAAATTCGGTCCAAATCGAACCACTATATAATATAGCTGTCATAGGAACTGTCGTTTGAAAAAGGAAGTTTTAGTATGGTTTCTTCAAAGATAACTTTAGTTTCTTGTTTTTATGGAGAGTACAAAGAGATTACTATATGTATATATTTATTTTTATATGTATATATATTACTATATTATATGTGTACTATATTATTGTCACTATTTTTTTTTTCTTTGACCGCAGCTGTATGAGAAATCTACAATTGCCTCACACAGTCGACGTCTAGCGTTAATGACCATCCCATTGGCATCGATTGATGTTGATGCACGGCCTCAGAAACTGTCGTTCCAGGTGGTGCAATCAACGACAATTCTGCAGCCGAAATTAGCAGGTGATTTATTGCTGCATATTGACAATCGATGCACGGATGGCTCTAACAGAGACAGCGAACTAGGAAACATACAAAAGTTGCCTGATGCATTGACCAAAACTTTGTTGCCGCCTAAACTGTCACCATGGATTACTCACAGTGAGGCCAAAGCTACACCGTGCAGCGCAAGACGTAAGTCCAAGATAAAATCCGATAGTGGAACATCGCTCGTGTTTGCCGATCGTCAGCTGCACCTGTGCAGGATAGAGTCACTGCTACGAAATCGACGCTTCCATATTTTGCACTCACGTCACCAGCAAAGTAATGTTCAGACTAAGCAGTTACGATTTGTGCCTGCCCATGAACATGAGATTGACGAATTAAACGAACCCAACGATAACATCGGTCAACTACTAGACCAAGGTACAGGTTGGAATCCCATTGACTTACACAAGCATCGAGGACGCAAATATTTGCAACTGCTCTACGAGACAATAAGTAGCCAATGTGTACAACGGGCCAAGGCGTTACAGACACCAACGCCTCTACTGCAGTTGCTCGACGAGAGCATAGATCAAACCACAGGTTGGACTGCATTGTGGGGAGCACTATGCTCATTTTTTTCTAGTCAAAAAGCAAAACCTATGCGTGAGCCCACGTGGCAGCCACAGCCAAAACTGTTGGGCAGCAGTCAACAATTGAATGTATCGTTACATATTGTACGCGCTACAGGAGTTCCTGCTCGCAGTCGCCATATTTTAAATTTGGAGCAGCAGGGCAGACGTCGGAGCAGTACCGGCGCAGGCACCGATATTAGTACTAACCTGTTTGTTACTCAAAGTATATTACAGTTAGATTATAGTTGTTGTATATAATATTAATATATATATGTATATTATTATCGTTATTTTTGTAGCCTTGATGTACTCAAATGTACGTCCTTTTGTTACACTGAGCTACGGGCAGAGGCTGTGCCGCAGTCGAACTGCGGAAGGTTCAAATCCCACCTGGAACGAGCAGCTCCAACTGCAGTTGTCAGGAGAACCTTCAGAACTGAACGACGACGTCAAGATTAGTTTGTTTGACGAGCACATCGAACAGCAGTATACGGACGAGGCGGCCGATCTATATCAGCGTGTACAGTGCAATTGGTTGGGCGAGTATCGCATACCCATCAGCAGGCTGTTATCCAGTCGCAAGGTTAGTAGTAACCACCACTACCAGCAACTCACATATAGGGGAATGTACAAAAAGGAACAAGTCTTAAGGGCTGAAAACAGGACAATATTTTTAGGATCATATATTTGCCATGTTTAATTTTTATTTTTATGTATCTACATATATCAAAATCCATTTTAAGACCAAACCAATAATCATGTAAGTGGTCAATTTTAAAATTTAAACATTGATCTCATTTGTTTGCATGCAACTCATGAAAGCATTATTCAAAACGTTTGCATTTAATCTCAAGCTAGGTATACACAATGCAAACAATTTACAGCAAGTTGATTGCTGCAATCAAATTTGCACGTTTTAGTTTCCGAATTCCAAATTTTCAAAGTGACAGGCAGGCTGTCTGCCACTTGAAAAGGCAATTTCCAATTGTATCTACGGTTCATCCTGGTCTACTTTTGTTTTTATACATATGTATGTACATACATATTTTTAATTGAATGTGGGGAATTATTATTTTGTTGCCCTGATGTAATAGATTTTAGAATAATAAAAAAGGTTGTTATTATTAAAAAATAAATTTGATATTGCAACTATTAAAGATTTAAAATATCAAATATAAATCAATCTATATTATTCCCGCTTATTGACGGCGATGCCACCTAATTTTAAAATTCTTTATCTGCCAATCATGCAACATTGTATATAATAACTATAGCCACTAAGCATATAATATATAGAGGCACCAAACAGCGAAATTTAGCTATACTGATGCTTTAGCAACTTCAGGTCCCACACTATTCGGCAAAAAACCGAACGCTTGTCGAGAACGAAAAATGTTCTCATTGTCGATTTGACAGCGGCTGCGTAAGCACGGTCTGTTTCGATCGCACAATAATTTTTTTTCTGTGTGCGTGCGTGTACATATACATGAGGTTATGTGTTGGTGGGTGCAAACGTTGTAACAACCCCGAAAATTTGATTTTTTAACTCTCAGCGGTGCAGATGTCGTGCGGAAGATGGAGCGATGTGGCAATAAATCTGGCACACCATCCCAAAAGATCATCATTTATGCTTGTGGCGAACTTAAATAAAATATACTAATATTTGCATAATTTTGAATATTCTTTATTTTTTGAGTCTATAAAAATTTTTAATGTGCGTGTGGGGGGGGGGGGGGTGACATCAATCATTATTGAAAAGAAATACTGAAAGAAAGAAAAAAATCAAAATTACTTTATGTACTTAAGAACAATAAATTAATAATTATTAAGTAAAATTCAGTTGGGGAAAGAAGACAAATTAGATCAGCAATGTGAGCCTCAGAAGATTATCCCGATTAGGGTGTGTTTCATCATTTTATTTACAATTATTCATTAAAATTTCTGGTAGAAACGAATGACTGAAAATTTGAAGGTTATTTGAATTTATTATAAAAAATAAATAATTGTAGAATAAAATGATGAAACACACCCTAATCGGGATAATCTTCTGAGGCTCACATTGCTGATCTAATTTGTCTTCTTTCCCCAACTGAATTTTACTTAATAATTATTAATTTATTGTTCTTAAGTACATAAAGTAATTTTGATTTTTTTCTTTCTTTCAGTATTTCTTTTCAATAATGATTGATGTCACCCCCCCCCCCCCCACACGCACATTAAAAATTTTTATAGACTCAAAAAATAAAGAATATTCAAAATTATGCAAATATTAGTATATTTTATTTAAGTTCGCCACAAGCATAAATGATGATCTTTTGGGATGGTGTGCCAGATTTATTGCCACATCGCTCCATCTTCCGCACGACATCTGCACCGCTGATGACATGGCCAAAAACCACGTGCTTGTTATCCAGCCAATCGGTTCTGTTAGATGAAAGTATATTGCATTTATGAAAATAATTATGTAAACTTACTTACTTTGTCGTGCATATAAAAAATTGTGCGCCGTTTGTGTTTGGACCTGAATTTGCCATGGAAAGCGTCCCGAAACTGTTGTGCTTTAGATTAAAATTTTCATCGTTAAATTTCTTGCCGTATATGGATTTTCCTCCGGTGCCATTATGGTTTGTAAAATCTCCGCCTTGGCACATCTATTATTAAAAAGACTGAAATTAAGAAATTGGCGCCAAAATTATAATTATATTTTCTCTTACAAACTCTGGAATAATGCGATGAAAAACGCAGCCTTTATAGCCATAGCCCTGCTCATGTGTGCATAGCTGTCGAAAGTTTTCTGCCGTTTTGGGTACGACATCTGCGCGAAGGAGCATAACAATACGCCCAGCATCATTGCCACCGATTCTTATATCGAAAAAAACCTGTGGATTTCGTTTTTCAGATTTTTCAATTATAGTTGTTCCCGTTGATGGTGTCTCCACTTCAGCTTTTTTAGTCGATTCTGATTCGCCCTCTGCTTGTAAAGTGGCCCCTGCATGCCTCTGTAGCCAGTCGTCATCCGCCCAGACCGGCTTAAAGCTATCTTCTTTCACTCGCACAGGTTTGGCCAAATTAACACGAATTGTGCGGCCACACAGCTCGGAATCGTTCTGTATTTAAGTGAGGGCGAATATTAAAATAAGTTTATTTTCTAATTTGTTTCTTAACCTTACCATGTTATCAATGCAAGAGGCAGCATCTTCATAGTTTTCATATTCAACAAATGCAAAACCGCGATGTTTTTGTGACTCATAGTCGACCGGCATTTGTATGTCAGCTATATCACCAAAAGGTATAAATGCATTATTCAATAGCCTCTCCGTGACCTCGTCAGCGAGTCCACCAACATATACTGTACGTTTGTCATTTGACATCATTTTAATCAAACGTATAGCAATGATTTATAAATATTGTAAATAAATACAGACTGCTATAGCTCGACACAACAATAAGTTGATATCGATAAATTCCATGTTAGCGACATACGATATTTTTGTTTATATTATTTTAAGATTTATTAAAATTAGAGAAAATACGTTGTACGCGGTGCAGAAAATATTAATTTTTTTTTTACAACCAATAAAATCGTAAGGAATTTTACAGAAAAATGAAGCTGTGAAAATAAAAATATTATATATATTTCTTAAGAAATAATAAAATAGCTATAGCACTAAGCATATAATATATAGAGGCACCAAACAGCGAAATTTAGCTATACTGATGCTTTAGCAACTTCAGGTCCCACACTATTCGGCAAAAAACCGAACGCTTGTCGGAGAGTACACAAGAGCGTAACGAAAAATAGTTCTCATTGTCGATTTGACAGCGGCTGCGTAAGCACGGTCTGTTTCGATCGCACAATAATTTTTTTTATGTGTGCGTGAGTGTACATATACATGAGGTTATGTGTTGGTGGGTGCAAACGTTGTAACAACCCAGAAAATTTGATTTTTTAACTCTTCACTTCGCTTGCTTTTATGTGTAGAGACAAAAGAATAAACATCAGCAAGAGCTGCTCATGTTCTGAACATGACCTACACTGATGCGTCGTTGCCAATTTGCACTTGACTCACTTCACTAACTTATTGATTTCATGTCCCTATTTTTTATTTTTGGGTTTAAGATATTGAATATATTGATATCTATTTTAATCTACTATTTTTTCTATTTTTACGTATTAATAAAATTATAAGTTATGCAAATACTCGTATATTCAGATATTTTTATTTGGTAATGTTACAAATAAAAAAAACTTTGTTTTGATTATGAGCGCACGCGCATATTTTCAATTTTTATACTATTAAACCTGTGATTTAAACCGCCGCTCGATTTAGTTCCCGATTATAAGCATGCTCACTTTAATCGGTATCCAGGGAACACCACGGGGAGGTCATTGCAATATCAATGGTGTCATCATTTGTTGACCTTCGAGTCGACTTGAGATAATTAAAAGTACATACTTGTTTTGCTAAGAAAAAATAGTATGTGGCTGGCAGAAAAGATATCAATATATTCAATATCTTAAACCCAAAAATAAAAAATAGGGACATGAAATCAATAAGTTAGTGAAGTGAGTCAAGTGCAAATTGGCAACGACGCATCAGTGTAGGTCATGTTCAGAACATGAGCAGCTCTTGCTGATGTTTATTCTTTTGTCTCTACACATAAAAGCAAGCGAAGTGAAGAGTTAAAAAATCAAATTTTCGGGGTTGTTACAACGTTTGCACCCACCAACACATAACCTCATGTATATGTACACGCACGCACACAGAAAAAAAAATTATTGTGCGATCGAAACAGACCGTGCTTACGCAGCCGCTGTCAAATCGACAATGAGAACTATTTTTCGTTACGCTCTTGTGTACTCTCCGACAAGCGTTCGGTTTTTTGCCGAATAGTGTGGGACCTGAAGTTGCTAAAGCATCAGTATAGCTAAATTTCGCTGTTTGGTGCCTCTATAGTCAAATCGACAATGAGAACTATTTTTCGTTACGCTCTTGTGTACTCTCCGACAAGCGTTCGGTTTTTTGCCGAATAGTGTGGGACCTGAAGTTGCTAAAGCATCAGTATAGCTAAATTTCGCTGTTTGGTGCCTCTATATATTATATGCTTAGTGGCTATAGTTATTATATACAATGTTGCATGATTGGCAGATAAAGAATTTTAAAATTAGGTGGCATCGCCGTCAATAAGCGGGAATAATATAGATTGATTTATATTTGATATTTTAAATCTTTTAATATAGTTGCAATATCAAATTTATGTTTTTTTTTTAATAATAACAACCTTTTTTATTATTCTAAAATCTATTACATCAGGGCAACAAAAATAATAATTCCCCACATTCAATTAAAAGGCGAATTTAATTTCGTTTTTAATTAATTTATTATTATTAGTTATTAAAGATTACCTAAAGTGATTACGTAAGATAAGCTTGACTGCTACTACACACTGCGCCTTCTGCTTCCGAATATATGTATATACTATTAGTGTGATTTGTATTATTCAGTACCGGCAGTACAAGACTAAAGAGCTTTAGGCAATAGCTGGGTATATAGGCGTATGAAGCATAAAGAATTAGTGATACACAAGAGCCGAGGAGAACGTCTGCAAGCAAATAATATAATCAATTACATGAATATACAACTAGCTTACGGAATCCGAACATAACGAGGCGGGAAACCGCGCTGCACTTAGTCATAGCATAGACCGACCGAGATAGATAAGATACTGATATTGCAAAAACCGTTAAGGGGAGCCAATCGGCGAGACAGTGTTTGATAATCGACCGTTAATGGCCGCCCTCTTAATATATTTTGCAGTTGTTCGTTGTTTGCTACTTACGGCAAAACACCTTCTCCCAGGGCTCACATATGGCAATCTGTGTATTTAACTCGTAGAGCCTAAAAAGCCATATTACGTAGCGGCGGAATTTTGCATATTTTTCGGATAATTTTCCAGACATTGTGAACTGACGCAAAAGAACCTAATATAACAATTTATTTTTGATACACAGTCTGCACTCTCTGAGGGTGTGCAGTGAACTAAACTGAACCAAACCTGAACCTGAATCAATAAGCAAAAGAAACAAACCAAAAGCCACAAACAATAACCACGCCACAATATTTTCAGTCCACGTTATCATACAAAATTTGTAAACTGAGTTAAACACTTTCCCGTTTTTGTGATAAGGAATTTGTTATATTTTTTATGTTTTCTATTTGTTATTTTCTATTTTATTGATTAACGTTGGCATTATCTAAAAAGACAGCTACGGTAAGTTTCTCAGTTGAAGCATATGCAAACGTCAGGAAACATTTGCGATATTATTATATCGACTAGTAATCTGATTCATGCCATCAATGGAACTATGGATAGTAGGAATACCCAGACGGATAGAATGTCGTTCGCGTACGAATGTACATGGACCGCCACACAGAACTCGACGAGCGTGTTGTTGTTGTAATGGATGCAGGTGGTGCGAATGCGCTCAGAAACGGCGGCCAGGTTAGTGTAAGGAAAGTTGATTGTGAAGCCGTAAAGCTGTGATAAGAAAAAATAAACAATTAATCAAAATTCAAAATCTTTACATAGACAAATTACACATATAACATAATTGACTGTACGATACCCTGCAATTTGCAACATGAAATACATATATATGTAAATGATATGGATCATTACTGATTGCGAGTAGATACTACTACATTCATTAAACCATTTCCGCTGGTTCAGCTTTTGACATACTATGGAACCTTGTCATATCCACTAGCCAGTGAAAGTGGTAAAAAAAACAATAATATTGAAACAACAAAAAAATATCTTCGGCTTACCGAAGTTTTCAACCCTTGCAATCTTAAACAAATAGTTTTTTATACAACAAAATGTGTTGTTAGTGTTGTTACTTAAATAAAATTCTGTAAGATTTAACAAAATACAGTCGGATATGGACACGGCTGCTCATACTGATCAGGCATATTCACATGTATATGCTTCTGTGTGTTGAAAACTTTTATCTAAAATTAATATAATCTTGCATTCTCAAATAAGAGAAAAATTGAGAAATGAATGACTAACCCTAAAGTTTGGATATTCACGTTCAAGTTCCTCACTGTAAGATGGCTCCTCGTAACGGTTGCCAGAGTGTGTACAATATTTTTCCATTTCGTTCAGTATCTTGAGCATACGTGGCTGAAAGGAGCTGAAGGAGGTAAGAATGATCAAAGAAATAATAAATTGGTTGACTTGTACTGACTTGAATCGATGTTAATAAATATGGATGATTACTTACCGATTCCAGACAGTTTTGCGAGTTGTACGCCAAACGCTTATCTTCTTCATGATCTTGCGTTCGATATGTTTCTGCAGCTGACTGAGATCATAACTTCGTTTGTAAATGTAATCCAATTTGTGAACTCCACCCAAAGGTGCGCTCTGGCGCTTGGTGAAAACCGGCACCCAGCAAGCGGTATCGTGGACATCGAAATTCGTCATACTGACACGAGTTTCAGACTGAATATTAAAATAAATCTATACACCGAAAAAAAAAAAAAAAATAAAAACAAAATTAAACTGTAGAACATTTTTAGAGTTATATTGCACCTACGTTTTGTGTGCCCACAATGCAATGGACACTATTGAGTGGGCAAAATATATCGTGCAGGTGGTAATGTTTCCCGCTGGTAGGTGCTATGAGAAGCAGCTCTCGACTTTCTGGTTGACGGTAAATAACAAAAGTGCTTTCCCCGTAGGGACAAGCATAACCGAGCACAAGCCAACATTCTAGGCCAAGGGTCAGCATATAGTTACACAGAAGCACGCCTGAATCCTTGACGGAACACCAGTTACTATCGAGTAGTGCCTGATTATCCAGCCAGACACCCTGAAAA
Organism: Zaprionus obscuricornis; assembly: GCA_037044475.1. NCBI lineage: Eukaryota > Metazoa > Arthropoda > Insecta > Diptera > Drosophilidae > Zaprionus > Zaprionus obscuricornis. The sequence goes on along the minus strand of JBAMBR010004767.1, from coordinate 8,591 downwards.
CTTTGGCATCCATCCCTTTGACTGCGCAGCGGACACAAGAGCGAAACAAATCGACAAACATTCTCTAGCTGATGATTGTTGGGTAAATGAGGTGGCAGTGGCAACGGCTCTAACAGTCGAGTTAGGCAGACGCGTTTGCCATGTGATGTGCAGATCAACGGTTCCACATATCGTTGTGACTGTGGCAATAGTTGCTGTAGTTCCAAACATCGCTCTTGAAGATATCGCTGTAGCTCCGGCAGTTCGGCACACGCCAGGCTACTTACCTGAATGGATGTCTGCTCACAGCTGGGATTAATGCTTAAAAAGAACCACAAATGAACAGATTCTTTAAACTCGGGATACTGTTCGATGGATATGTTCGTTACAGAGTCGATAACGGGACGCTTGTAGCCCACTAGAACCTTGGGCATGCACAATTCAATGCATCCTTCGAACTATAGTGAAAAGTGGAATGGAGAATGTACAATAGAGATTAACAAGTTTAAATTTTAATTTAAAAAAAAAAAAATTTATTTATTTATTAAGTGCTGAACCCATACATTCAATATTAGTATCTTAACAACACAGTTTACGATATATAATATTAGTAACCTAACCTCGTGTATTCATACGAGGATATAAGTAAATGACGAAAAATCTTTCTTTTTCGTATGACATTTCCAGACCTGAGTGGGAATCGAACCCACGACTGTGTTGATTAGGGGATACATGATTACCCACTCGACCAACACACAGCCAGCCTTTAAATTTTAATATCAGTATTTCAAATTCAAACTTTTCCAGGAAGATGTGTATTTCTTTGAAAATTTTAGTCGTGAGTTATCGATAAGTGATCTATCGAGCTTCAGCTTCATTTGGCGCACTAATAATTTTATTGAATAGAGTTTTTGCATTTATCAAATATTAAAATAAATGAATTTCAATATGCTAAAAAATGTTGAGCGGAATTGTTCCTCTGTTATACCCCTGCAGAGGGTATATAATTTTTGGCAATGTGCTTGTTACGCCTAGAAGAAAACGTTTCTGACATCACAAGGTATATGTATGTACATACATATGTATAAAAACAAAAGTAGACCAGGATGAACCGTAGATACAATTGGAAATTGCCTTTTCAAGTGGCAGACAGCCTGCCTGTCACTTTGAAAATTTGGAATTCGGAAACTAAAACGTGCAAATTTGATTGCAGCAATCAACTTGCTGTAAATTGTTTGCATTGTGTATACCTAGCTTGAGATTAAATGCAAACGTTTTGAATAATGCTTTCATGAGTTGCATGCAAACAAATGAGATCAATGTTTAAATTTTAAAATTGACCACTTACATGATTATTGGTTTGGTCTTAAAATGGATTTTGATATATGTAGATACATAAAAATAAAAATTAAACATGGCAAATATATGATCCTAAAAATATTGTCCTGTTTTCAGCCCTTAAGACTTGTTCCTTTTTGTACATTCCCCTATATGTGAGTTGCTGGTAGTGGTGGTTACTACTAACCTTGCGACTGGATAACAGCCTGCTGATGGGTATGCGATACTCGCCCAACCAATTGCACTGTACACGCTGATATAGATCGGCCGCCTCGTCCGTATACTGCTGTTCGATGTGCTCGTCAAACAAACTAATCTTGACGTCGTCGTTCAGTTCTGAAGGTTCTCCTGACAACTGCAGTTGGAGCTGCTCGTTCCAGGTGGGATTTGAACCTTCCGCAGTTCGACTGCGGCACAGCCTCTGCCCGTAGCTCAGTGTAACAAAAGGACGTACATTTGAGTACATCAAGGCTACAAAAATAACGATAATAATATACATATATATATTAATATTATATACAACAACTATAATCTAACTGTAATATACTTTGAGTAACAACCAGGTTAGTACTAATATCGGTGCCTGCGCCGGTACTGCTCCGACGTCTGCCCTGCTGCTCCAAATTTAAAATATGGCGACTGCGAGCAGGAACTCCTGTAGCGCGTACAATATGTAACGATACATTCAATTGTTGACTGCTGCCCAACAGTTTTGGCTGTGGCTGCCACGTGGGCTCACGCATAGGTTTTGCTTTTTGACTAGAAAAAAATGAGCATAGTGCTCCCCACAATGCAGTCCAACCTGTGGTTTGATCTATGCTCTCGTCGAGCAACTGCAGTAGAGGCGTTGGTGTCTGTAACGCCTTGGCCCGTTGTACACATTGGCTACTTATTGTCTCGTAGAGCAGTTGCAAATATTTGCGTCCTCGATGCTTGTGTAAGTCAATGGGATTCCAACCTGTACCTTGGTCTAGTAGTTGACCGATGTTATCGTTGGGTTCGTTTAATTCGTCAATCTCATGTTCATGGGCAGGCACAAATTGTAACTGCTTAGTCTGAACATTACTTTGCTGGTGACGTGAGTGCAAAATATGGAAGCGTCGATTTCGTAGCAGTGACTCTATCCTGCACAGGTGCAGCTGACGATCGGCAAACACGAGCGATGTTCCACTATCGGATTTTATCTTGGACTTACGTCTTGCGCTGCACGGTGTAGCTTTGGCCTCACTGTGAGTAATCCATGGTGACAGTTTAGGCGGCAACAAAGTTTTGGTCAATGCATCAGGCAACTTTTGTATGTTTCCTAGTTCGCTGTCTCTGTTAGAGCCATCCGTGCATCGATTGTCAATATGCAGCAATAAATCACCTGCTAATTTCGGCTGCAGAATTGTCGTTGATTGCACCACCTGGAACGACAGTTTCTGAGGCCGTGCATCAACATCAATCGATGCCAATGGGATGGTCATTAACGCTAGACGTCGACTGTGTGAGGCAATTGTAGATTTCTCATACAGCTGCGGTCAAAGAAAAAAAAAATAGTGACAATAATATAGTACACATATAATATAGTAATATATATACATATAAAAATAAATATATACATATAGTAATCTCTTTGTACTCTCCATAAAAACAAGAAACTAAAGTTATCTTTGAAGAAACCATACTAAAACTTCCTTTTTCAAACGACAGTTCCTATGACAGCTATATTATATAGTGGTTCGATTTGGACCGAATTTATATTAGACGTGTAAGTCGTTACTAAACTAAAATCCTTAAAAAACGAAGAAAAAACACTATTTTTGGCCATTCGTTCTTTTGACAGTTATATGATATAGTAGTTCGATCCGGCTAGTTCCGACTTATATAAAACTTATATTTGGATTGAAACATTTTGGTTTTCCTCTTGCTGATCAAGACTATATATACTTTGTTGGGTCTGCCACGCCTCCTAAGTCGCGTTACTAACTCCATTTCAAAATGAATATGCCATCTGCAAAGGTATAACCATAAAATTCATGAATACATACACTCAACAGCACAAATCTGTGTACACCGAAAAAAAAAAAATTAAAAGCAAATTTTAAACGCAAAATTTCTTAGCTACATTTTTAGCTAATTTTTTTTAACTACATTTTATTCTATAAAATGCATATACTTAATATTTTTCAGAATTGTTTAACAATTCGATATATTTAATTTTAAGTTTTTATACTCCCAAAATATCACAGGCAAAACTCTGGGTACACCTTACTTTAACCTAAATATAATGGATAGTATATCCTTTTTAGTAACTTGTGAGTATCCCCCTCTATGCAAAACTTCCTTAAGGTGTTTTGGCATCGAATTTACAAGTTTCATTGGTTCCTCTAATGTAATTTTGCCCCATTCCTCCACTATTACCACCTTGTGCATCCTTTAAAGTAATTGTGTGCTTCTTGATATTTCTTTCGAGAAAACCCCTGAAATGCTCAATAAGATTGAGCTCCGGAGGATATGTTCCCAGCTGATTTTTGACATTATAAAGTATGCTTTGGGCCCGATTTTCAGCTCTTTCGATTAAATTGATTTTCAAAATATATAGATACTTTGACTCATAACTGAATAAAAAAATGATGTTTCCTACGACACATTCTGCCATACACCTCCACACTATTATGGCACTTCAACCATGTTTAGCAATGCCGACTACATTTTCTTTGTTGGACGCTTATACTCTTTTCTTCCATACTAAAACGTATCTTTGATTCCAAAGATGTAGAACTTACTCCCGTCTGAGAATAGAACCTGATTCCAGAAGTCTGGGGCTTTAAAATAAGCTAAATTAGAGATTTTTTACGGGCGACTCTGCTATGGTATCCACACTTTTTATGACACGGCGTACTGTAACCTTTGAAACGGTTTTGGAAAAACTATCCTCTGGGTTTGGAGCTGTGCTTCATGGGCTGTCATCTAATACCAGGATGTCGAATGGCCTTAACAGCGCTTTTTTCGCGCTCCGTTAGCAACGACGACAATTATAGTGTTTTATTGTTTTTTGAATGGAGGAGTGAGCTCCACCAATTGGGGCACAGATTCTCTATAAGATTTGCCATATAAAAATAGTTTTAAAATGATTTTTCGCTCCACAACAGAAATTTCTGCGCCTTTGCTCTTCATGGTGTAAATCTTTATAATGTAATGCAAAAATGAAGATCAATTGTAAAAAAAACTCGTTGGCTAGGCAACGTAATTAGCATCGGCGCCTGAAAGTCTGACTATAATCCCAACATTTTCCATTCCACCACAGGTAAAAGAACTGTATACAGACTTTTGCATGTACATATTTTTGCAGAATTTAACTTAAAATTAAATATAAAATATACCGACTTGTTAAACAATTCTGAAAAATATAATATTAAAGAGAATAAAATGTAGTTATGTTTCAAAAAAATTAGTTAAAATGAAATTGCTGAGAAATGGCGTTTGAAATTTGATTTTCATTTCTTTTTCGGTGTACACAGATTTGTGCTGTTGAGTGTACATACATATACATATGATTTAAGTAGGTATGCCATAAGTTAGTCACCCCGTATGTCTGTTGCAATAAAATTTAATCATATAGTCTAAATGTTGTCATACATACATATTTCTCTATTTAATTGCCCTTATCTTGCCGTCGATCGTATCAAAAAGTTTACTATTTACTATTTATACTATAATCATATTAAAACTGCAATGTACTCAAAAAATGCATTAATCATGAGAATCGCAATAGTTAAACAGTTTGTACTGCTACCCTTTTTTCAGTGGTACGATGGTTGTTCATTGCAGAAGATTCAAGCAATCTGAACACACACAATTATTGCAGCCACGGTCGGACGGTACTCGTCAATACGGCTTATTTTAAATGAATGATGAAACGTGGTGTCAGTCAACCAATGGAAAGAAATCAAAAAATGTGTTTAAAATTAACTGTGAGGATATGCTTTCCGATAATATACAGGCTTCTGTTACTTGTGCATTGATAGCAAAGTATGAAATCGGCTGGTTACCATGGCCAGTACAAAGACATTATTTATTCAATCATCCCCCAAGTGTGGACGTTTGCTTTGAAGAGAAGGATATCGAAAGTACAATAAATGGACCTACCAATAGAGCAACAGACATTATTTATTAAACTCTCCATCTTTGGGACTTCCTGCGCAATACAATAAACCGGAATTTCTATAATTTGTATATCCTAACTAACGACAAAATAGTATTTCATTTATTTTTATTGAAATATCATACCCAAATGTTAAGTTTTTCCGGCAGTGATCGTTCGAACAGGACTCCAATAGTTTCATTCATATGAACTTGTAAATCTGGCTCAAGGCGATAGCTACGCGATTGTGCCACGAATCGATTGTCCAGATATATTTTCAAATAATAATTCTTCCCTTTAAGTAAGTGCTCTTTACATGTATGGAGCTGAACCGTTGATTCATCGGCTGGCAGGCGAATTACATGAACCACTGGCTCTTCGGGATCCTGGAAAGCTTCTTCATATTGGGATTTCAGATTTTTCATAATTTCATCGAATTGTGGTTTGCGTGGTGGCTTCGATTGACCACCACATCCTAATGCATGTTCATAGTTCCATAGTCGTCTTTGACGATAATAAATTTCTAATTGTTCTCTGTAAACTTCAGCTAGATCGGCCTCGAACCGTTGCTTCCAAACCGAACATGACGTATCCAAATCCGGTGGGTGAACCAAGCGAAGACCAAGTTGAATGCACGTGCATTGAAACTTTTGCTGGTTGCGTAGATCTTTCAAATTTGCCCATTCAGTGAGCAGTCGTTTAAGGAGCGCTCGCTGGCCTTTGCACTCCGTATAGTACTGTTTTCGCAATTGCTGTGTCAGTTGCAATTGTCGTTGGACGTGCACCGTTAACTGTGACTGTTTCACCAGCTTCTGGTTGCTACTTGAATCAAGTAAGCGAGCAGCAAGGTGTCGTGCCATTTGCAACTCATGCCATAGTTTGTTGCAAATCTGATTGTTAACATGCTGCGAGTATGTGTTGTAGAGATCTTCCAACTGTTGTGCCAAGCGATGCTCTTCTTGAAGCTGTGGATGTGTACTAAAACGCAATTTTTTAAAATATAATTTAAGATAACGACGTATAGGCAATCCCGGAAAATGTGCAATCGGAGTAGGATTAAGAAAGACGCTTCTAAATTGTCTTGCACAGTTGCTGCGATAAAGTGTTGCATTTATTATAAATCGAGAGGACTTTACTGATTCATTTAACGTAAGTTGCGTTATTAATGCGGAACTTAATTTAAATGAGGCGTCACTATTAGCTCGGGCTTCCTCCTGATAACGATTTAGCATACGAATCTGGAAACGCATCAACTGAGGCTCGCATTCAATAAACTGTAATGGCAAATGCAGCACATCACTGGGCGAATACAACAGACTGCCGTCATAATTGTGGCGTTTACTGTATAAACTGCTGACGACAGGTGAAGTATCAGATATAACAATTTTTATAAAAGATGACATATCTCTGCCGCTCAATGAGTGATCCTCCTCCTGGCTCTTACAATAATCATCATCACATTCAATCATACCTCGACTGTATTCAGCTGTGTGATGGAAAAATTGCAGGCTACGAATTTCTAAGTTCTGATATTCTTGTGGATTGGTGTAGTTTCCACTGTGAGCTAACAACAATTGCACTTCTCTTTCCATTTTGCGGTAGGCGTGAGTCGTTTGTGTTTTGCGTTTCTTTTTACTGCGCTTTTTTATTGACTCTTTTTGTTCCATACTGATATTATGTTCCATACTGATACCCTTTTTATTTTTATTTGAATTTTGAAAGTCTTTCATGTTTGTTTTGACATTAGCCAGGCCCTTTTATGTTACCACAGCAACGTTATACTCAATTGGCACTGTTAAAATAATGTGAATAATTGTAGAAGAATATTATGTTAACGAAGCCAAGGAGTTAAATTTTATCAAATAACTAGAAAGTAAAGCAATATTTGGCCTGCAATATTAATCAACTTTTTGTACCCTGCTGAGCGGATATTAATTTTGGACAGAAGATAACAACGTACCAAATGAGTATACAAATCTTTTGCGCGTCATTGACTACAAACTGTAAGATAAACAAATATTTTCCCTTTATTTAAAAGGAAACATTTGTAATTTCACTTATCAAAAGAAAGTAAGAAAGAGAGTCTAACTGAAAATTGTCTACTCTTGTCTGCTCTTAGTCGTTGAGAAATATTTTGCGATTTCAGATTTAATTAATCACTGTTTTTTATCTGAGCTTAATACAGTTAGTTTTCCATTAAATTTATTTAACTCCATTCGATGCTATTAAAGCAAAAACAAAAATAATTTTTTCAAGAATTTTCTTTTTAAATCTGTTAAAGTACATCTGAAACTCCTCAAGGTTGTCAGCTCAGTCCTTCATTACCCAATTCCGTGCGCTAAATACGCAGATGATGTTAAAATTTGTTTCTGAAATACTAGAATTCGATATTATCTATTTTAACTTACAAAAATATTTTAACTCATTTCATAACTGGGTATCCAGAGACTATAAGAGCTAAAGACTCCATGCCGCCAGAAATTAGTCAAAACCATATAAAACAGGCACAATGTTAAAGTTACATATCTGAATTTTGGAACAGATCGGTTCATAATCATAGAAGTTATGCAACTGTCTTTTTTTTTGAGTATTGTATATCATATAGTCGAACACACTTGGCTGTTGCTTTCTCACTTGTTAGTTATGGTGCACTGTGAATCTATTGAAAATAAATTGTTCCAAAAATTTTGTCATGTCCTTCTATAGAGCACTTCGAGTCATACTTGCTGCGAGTTTGTCAGAGCTACCCCTGCATCTGATCTGAGTAGTCTTCTATATTATAGGCCTATTTCTCTTCTAGTTTGAATAAAAAGATGGCCAAAAGAATTTGATTATCCATATACTACAAATATCCTTTATGTCCTTTATTTAAAACATGCGTGTGGTCTTCACAATACAATACAATAAAGTTCATCAAGATTGCATTGAATCTGTCAAGAACAAGTTCCTTATCTGCAGATTGCGTAACCCAAGATGAAATGAGAAAGTGAGAGTGTCTTCATAGAGCAGTACACTACTTAGCTACTTTTTAAGTTAAGTGTAGAATAATGCTTGTCATAGTTTCCTGCTGACAATTAAACTTTATTATTCATTCCAGACTATCCTGAACTACACTTTACATGAGCCTTTCAGAGTTCTATTTAATAGC
>JBAMBR010004764.1:0-18737 GCA_037044475.1 Zaprionus obscuricornis | reverse complement strand
CCATAATTTACAAGTGCCTGGCGCGTACCAATTGGCTGCAGTGCCTGTCCCCGGACCGTATCTCGGCTACTGTCTCTGTCCCTGCTTCTGTCTATGTCCCTGTCTGTGTCCCTGGCCTTCTTTCTGCCCCGGACCCTGGTCTTGGTGCTGTCCCTGCCCCTTATCGCTGTCCCTGTGTCTGTCCCAGACTCTGTTCATGTCCTTGCTTCTGTTCCGTCCCTGTCCCTGTCCCTGTCCCTGTCACACCTCACACATATGTGAGCTACTGCTGCTGTTGCTGTTGTATGTATGTATGTTCTGCTTTGTCTTTGGCAATGCTGGAGAATTTATGAGCCTGGGACAATGCAGACAGCGTAAGAGGTTAATAAAGTTTAATAATTTTGTCAAGTGTTAACTGTAGCTGACTTTAATTTGGGGGACAACGAGCAGAAAGTAGCAAGTAGCAAGCAGCAAGCAGCAAGCAGCCAGCAAGCAAGCAGCGAATTTTCTAAAGCGTATGCAACGCTTTCAACAATTTGCTCGCCGCGATTGCCAGCTGGTGGCCATAAACTTGTAGCATACCTTTCAGCGCCGCAAAACGAAAATATGTCGTAAATATCCAAAAGCAACTCTCACAACTCCCAACAAACCCACAAAACTCTTCAATTCTGTTACAGCTACGATGCTATACGCATGAGGCATGCCTCACCTGCCGTTGGCAGTCGTAAAAGACGTAAACGTAACGTAACGTAACGCAAAAGCATGTAGCAGCTGCCCGAGCGCCAACGCATCTATCAAAAATTTATTTTTACTACACACAAAAATTAAATTATATAGTCAGTCGCTCAACTTGATGAATAAGTAGCCGTAAAAAACTGAAGTCCAACCGAAAAAAAAAAATACAACAACAACAACGACAACAGCAAAGGGGACGGCCTGGTCCTCGCTGGACGTCAGCATAAAAATCAATCTAATTTCATTAAAGTCAACATAAAAAAAAAGAAAAAAAAAATAAAACAGAAGAAAAGAAAAGAAAATACTGAGCAAAAAAAAAAAGGAAGAAAAGTTTATATATTACGTTAGAGCTTATGGCCATACCAAGACAATGCTCTCCATTACTTCTTCTACCTTATTTTCCAGAAACCGCCTACCGCCCCTACTCCCCCCTACACCCGGCTCTTTCGTACAAATGGAAATTTAATTTTGAATATGTTTAAAAGCGGACTTCAAAAAATATGAAGATACAGATAATAATAATAAAGAAAACGGCAAGAAAAGGCCTCGATTTTTTGATGTGCAGAGAGAAAGCTTATTAAAAACAAAGTGAATAGCAAATTTTCTTTATTTCTCTACCCGGTAAACATTGCAAATTGATTGCATTATGGGGTATATTAGTTCTATGACATAAATATATGTTGAATTTTGATAAGTATCAATTGGGAAATTCTTTAAGTATAAATTATAAGTATAAGTATAAGTATAAGTATAAGTATAAGTATAAGTATAAGTATAAGTATAAGTATAAGTATAAGTATAAGTATAAGTATAAGTATAAGTATAAGTATAAGTATAAGTATAAGTATAAGTATAAGTATAAGTATAAGTATAAGTATAAGTATAAGTATAAGTATAAGTATAAGTATAAGTATAAGTATAAGTATAAGTATAAGTATAAGTATAAGTATAAGTATAAGTATAAGTATAAGTATAAGTATAAGTATAAGTATAAGTATAAGTATAAGTATAAGTATAAGTATAAGTATAAGTATAAGTATAAGTATAAGTATAAGTATAAGTATAAGTATAAGTCTAAGTATAAGTATAAGTATAAGTCTAAGTATAAGTATAAGTATAGTCTAAGTATAAGTATAAGTATAAGTATAAGTATAAGTATAATATAATATAAGTATAAGTATAATGTATAAGTATAAGTATAAGTATAAGTATAAGTATAAGTATAAGTATAAGTATAATATAAGTATAAGTATAAGTATAAGTATAAGTATAAGTATAAGTATAAGTATAAGTATAAGTATAAGTATAAGTATAAGTATAAGTATAAGTATAAGTATAAGTATAAGTATAAGTATAAGTATAAGTATAAGTATAAGTATAAGTATAAGTATAAGTATAAGTATAAGTATAAGTATAAGTATAAGTATAAGTATAAGTATAAGTATAAGTATAAGTATAAGTATAAGTATAAGTATAAGTATAAGTATAAGTATAAGTATAAGTATAAGTATAAGTATAAGTATAAGTATAAGTATAAGTATAAGTATAAGTATAAGTATAAGTATAAGTATAAGTATAAGTATAAGTATAAGTATAAGTATAAGTATAAGTATAAGTATAAGTATAAGTATAAGTATAAGTATAAGTATAAGTATAAGTATAAGTATAAGTATAAGTATAAGTATAAGTATAAGTATAAGTATAAGTATAAGTATAAGTATAAGTATAAGTATAAGTATAAGTATAAGTATAAGTATAAGTATAATTTTGCTTTATAGATGAAAAATGGTTGCAGTATCGGTTCTGCTAACATAAGAAGTATAATATGATACAGTTACCGGGTATATCATAGTCAAAACTATTTCTTTTCTAATGTATATTTCAAATTTAAGCTATTAAAATGCTTGGACGATGCATGAACTGTGAGTTATTGTAATATAATAATCAATTTACCGGATATTATATTGTCGAATATATTTATTTTTGTAGTAATTTTTGCAGTATAAAACATTGTAATGTTTGTTTTGTAGATTTTTGTATAACTGGCATTACTACGTAATATAGTTAAACCCAACGGCTACCGGGTATAACGTAGTCGAAATTGTTTGAATTTTCATTAAGTTTTGCAGTATAAAACACTGATAGTTTATCTTTGATAATTGAATGTGATAAGATTATGAATATATTATGTCTTTTATGTATAATATAGTCTAACTGCCGGGTATAGCATAGTCGTGAATAGTTAATTTTTAATTGATTGCTTAGCCAAAAAAAAAAAATTGAAAAGTTTGCATTTTGAAAGTTATAGAATTCTGCTTATACTAACATTCGATTATATTATATAGTCTAGCTACCGGGTATTATATAGTCGAATTCATATGTATTTTAATTAATTTTTATATATGTATAAAATACTAAAAGCATTTAAACATAGATTTGTGTAGAAAGTTACGTGCCATATTCTTTATCTATGAGATAAATAACAAACAACTGAACGTGTGACAATCGAGATGAATAGATATATAATACCCGGTAGCTAGACTATATAATATAATCGAATGTTAGTATAAGCAGAATTCTATAACTTTCAAAATGCAAACTTTTCAATTTTTTTTTTTTGGCTAAGCAATCAATTAAAAATTAACTATTCACGACTATGCTATACCCGGCAGTTAGACTATATTATACATAAAAGACATAATATATTCATAATCTTATCACATTCAATTATCAAAGATAAACTATCAGTGTTTTATACTGCAAAACTTAATGAAAATTCAAACAATTTCGACTACGTTATACCCGGTAGCCGTTGGGTTTAACTATATTACGTAGTAATGCCAGTTATACAAAAATCTACAAAACAAACATTACAATGTTTTATACTGCAAAAATTACTACAAAAATAAATATATTCGACAATATAATATCCGGTAAATTGATTATTATATTACAATAACTCACAGTTCATGCATCGTCCAAGCATTTTAATAGCTTAAATTTGAAATATACATTAGAAAAGAAATAGTTTTGACTATGATATACCCGGTAACTGTATCATATTATACTTCTTATGTTAGCAGAACCGATACTGCAACCATTTTTCATCTATAAGGCAAAATTATACTTATACTTATACTTATACTTATACTTATACTTATACTTATACTTATACTTATACTTATACTTATACTTATACTTATACTTATACTTATACTTATACTTATACTTATACTTATACTTATACTTATACTTATACTTATACTTATACTTATACTTATACTTATACTTATACTTATACTTATACTTATACTTATACTTATACTTATACTTATACTTATACTTATACTTATACTTATACTTATACTTATACTTATACTTATACTTATACTTATACTTATACTTATACTTATACTTATACTTATACTTATACTTATACTTATACTTATACTTATACTTATACTTATACTTATACTTATACTTATACTTATACTTATACTTATACTTATACTTATACTATATATTTATACTTATATTTATTATTTATACTTATATTTATACTTATATTTATACTTATACTTATACTTATATTTATATTTATATTATATTATATTATATTTATATTTATACTTATACTTATACTTATACTTATACTTATACTTATACTTATACTTATACTTATACTTATAATTATATTTATATTTATATTTATGATTTATATTTATACTTATATTTATATTATATTATATTTATATTTATATTTATATTTAATAATTATACTTAATTTAATTATATTTATATTATATTATACTTATACTTATACTTATACTTATACTTATACTTATACTTATACTTATACTTATACTTATACTTATACTTATACTTATACTTATACTTATACTTATACTTATACTTATACTTATACTTATACTTATACTTATACTTATACTTATACTTATACTTATACTTATACTTATACTTATACTTATACTTATACTTATACTTATACTTATACTTATACTTATACTTATACTTATACTTATACTTATACTTATACTTATACTTATACTTATACTTATACTTATACTTATACTTATACTTATACTTATACTTATAATTTATACTTAAAGAATTTCCCAATTGATACTTATCAAAATTCAACATATATTTATGTCATAGAACTAATATACCCCATAATGCAATCAATTTGCAATGTTTACCGGGTAGAGAAATAAAGAAAATTTGCTATTCACTTTGTTTTTAATAAGCTTTCTCTCTGCACATCAAAAAATCGAGGCCTTTTCTTGCCGTTTTCTTTATTATTATTATCTGTATCTTCATATTTTTTGAAGTCCGCTTTTAAACATATTCAAAATTAAATTTCCATTTGTACGAAAGAGCCGGGTGTAGGGGGGAGTAGGGGCGGTAGGCGGTTTCTGGAAAATAAGGTAGAAGAAGTAATGGAGAGCATTGTCTTGGTATGGCCATAAGCTCTAACGTAATATATAAACTTTTCTTCCTTTTTTTTTTTGCTCAGTATTTTCTTTTCTTTTCTTCTGTTTTATTTTTTTTTTCTTTTTTTTTATGTTGACTTTAATGAAATTAGATTGATTTTTATGCTGACGTCCAGCGAGGACCAGGCCGTCCCCTTTGCTGTTGTCGTTGTTGTTGTTGTATTTTTTTTTTTCGGTTGGACTTCAGTTTTTTACGGCTACTTATTCATCAAGTTGAGCGACTGACTATATAATTTAATTTTTGTGTGTAGTAAAAATAAATTTTTGATAGATGCGTTGGCGCTCGGGCAGCTGCTACATGCTTTTGCGTTACGTTACGTTACGTTTACGTCTTTTACGACTGCCAACGGCAGGTGAGGCATGCCTCATGCGTATAGCATCGTAGCTGTAACAGAATTGAAGAGTTTTGTGGGTTTTTTGGGAGTTGTGAGAGTTGCTTTTGGATATTTACGACATATTTTCGTTTTGCGGCGCTGAAAGGTATGCTACAAGTTTATGGCCACCAGCTGGCAATCGCGGCGAGCAAATTGTTGAAAGCGTTGCATACGCTTTAGAAAATTCGCTGCTTGCTTGCTGGCTGCTTGCTGCTTGCTGCTTGCTACTTGCTACTTTCTGCTCGTTGTCCCCCAAATTAAAGTCAGCTACAGTTAACACTTGACAAAATTATTAAACTTTATTAACCTCTTACGCTGTCTGCATTGTCCCAGGCTCATAAATTCTCCAGCATTGCCAAAGACAAAGCAGAACATACATACATACAACAGCAACAGCAGCAGTAGCTCACATATGTGTGAGGTGTGACAGGGACAGGGACAGGGACAGGGACGGAACAGAAGCAAGGACATGAACAGAGTCTGGGACAGACACAGGGACAGCGATAAGGGGCAGGGACAGCACCAAGACCAGGGTCCGGGGCAGAAAGAAGGCCAGGGACACAGACAGGGACATAGACAGAAGCAGGGACAGAGACAGTAGCCGAGATACGGTCCGGGGACAGGCACTGCAGCCAATTGGTACGCGCCAGGCACTTGTAAATTATGGCCAGAGTCGCCAGCGACAACGACGACGACAATGTCGATGGGCACAAGGACGAGGATGACTGCGAGGGGAGAGCTTACTTGGACTGAGAGCAGAGCACAAGCATGGCATGATTTTGACTTGGGCCAAGAAGAGTTCGTTGAGGGGCTTCTTAAGATCAGCGAATAAGCAGCAGTATAACCGTGAATAAGAATAATTCTCTGCTACAAGTACAACTTATACTATACTATAAGTATATTGCCAGCGACATTTTGTTGCTCTTCTGTGCCAGCATACTGTTGCCTGAAGGGTGGACAAGGGAGAAGCTGTCATTGGAGTAGAATCGCTTGTGGGCTTTAAGATATTTTGCACTACACTTTAGCTATTTGCCATTTTTTTTTTTGTACTAGAATTTGCAATTGTTGTTGAGATTTTTAGCGATTGCTTATGCGCATTCGATAAACTTTAAAAATATGTTAAATATTTACAGATTTAGAGATTTGCATAACTATCGATAACAAATGAAAGCTCTTTACATAAACATGGTGTTATCGGTAACTATCGAGAATATGAGGAACATATTGATTCTAACAGTATGTTAAAAAAAAATATTATACTTATACGATAATTATCGATAACAATATATAAATATATCAATATCAATAAATTTATTACAATTACAACTTAATAAACTAAAGCTAAAGCGAGTAAATTTTATAGTCTCAATGACATATGTCAGGAACATATCAATAATTTATCGATAACATTTCCGATAACATATCGATAACAAATCGCTAATGCTTACAAAGGCATATATCTGTAACATTTTAGATAATCTATAAATATAATTTCCGATAACAAATCGATAGCAGTAAGATAGTAACAAAATTATAAATATCGATATATTGATATAATTCAATTAAGGCTAAAGTGTAAATCAATGTCATATATCAAGAACATATCAATAATTGATCGATAACATTTCCGATAACATATCGATAACAAATCGCTAATGCTTACAATAGCATATATCTGTAACATTTTAGATAATCTATAAATATAATTTCCGATAACAAATCGATAGCAGTAAGATAGTAACAAAATTATAAATATCGATATATTGATATAATTCAATTAAGGCTAAAGTGTAAATACATATCGATTTATATATACATACATATATAGTATATACATATGTACGGTATAAACAATGAGCAGTGTTGCCTGTTACGCTCGTAATTTCGTTAGAATTCGATTAGTTTTAAAATGTTCACATCTGCCAGGGTTGTCAATGCCATAAATTCGACAATTGAATTGACAATTTCTTTTGTACAATTTCGATAAGTTTAAAGGTTTTCTTTTTTTCATTCATTTTTATTTTTTTTTTTTGTTTGATTTTTTTTTGTATCGTTTTCTCTTTCTGTTTCTTAACCAAAAGCTGTCACAGCGACTGTCAGTGTCTTTTTACTGTCTGTCCCCAACTACACACACACACACACATATATATATATATATCTATAGAGAACACATGCGTTTTATTTTTGTCTCTTTCTGTGTGTGTGTGTGTGTGTGTGAAATTTGTGCCATAAATTTGCACATTACACGAAAAGTTAACACGAATTACTGTTGTAAGTGCGCAAAAATTACAATTGTGCTGCACGGGGTCGAGCGTCGTACAAGGACAAAGAGTTGCAAAAATATACACACACACACACACACATACATATACTTACTATATACATACAGACTGACTACAGTGGGAGCAAGCAGTAAGGGACTGTGCTACACATGAAGTGTTGGCTGGGGAAACGAAGCATTGGAAACCGACTGCTGTGTATTGAATGACCATAAATTTTGTTGAATTAAAGCGTAAAGCTGATGACAAATATATATATAAAACTTGCATGAAAATAACTTGCGCTTAATGCGCAAGTAACAAAAATAATAGTCGATAGACATGGTTATGTATGCAGTTATCGATAATATAATGTGTATAAGAAATATTACTAAAAAATTAACTTTTATGAAAAAATTGATTTTCTTAAATTTAACACTTTGTATATCGATCAATTAAAGACATTTATCGTTATCGATTACTCTACAACAAGTAAATTATAGATGACTAAATGCATGACTTGTTATCGATATATTCGTACAAAATAATTTAAGAAATAAATAGGAATATTTTAATACATAATATATAATATACAAAAACTCTATAGATATTTATCGTTATCGATAGTGATGCATGAACATAACGAAATATAATCTATCTTATGATTAAATTTTACATTTTGTTCCGATAACATTTACATACATATATCGATTACTTAGTTATCGATTACTTAGTTATCGATTACTTTCAATATCGATAACACTATACAAATAAATATTAAATATTGTTAAATCAAAGTTTATTAATTCATTAAATAATGAACATACCATATATCGTTATCGATAGATATACATACATAGACATATCGAAGTATAATCAAGCTAATAACTTGGCCTTAAAATGAGCCAACATAATTGTATTTGCTTTCCCATTGATGAAAATCAAAGCAGCAACAGCCAAATATGGAAATTGAGTGAATGAAGAGAGTGAAGAGAGAGAGAGAGAGAGAATAGTAAATAGAGAATAGAGAACTAGGCATAACACAATTTGTGAGTCTATGAAATGCGTTTTTGAATATGGAAGTGGAATATGCATTTGGCATTTTGTGGTCACTTTGTGGTATCCAAATGCATTTAGCTTAGCTTCATTCGTTGCATAACGTTTTTGGTGACGACGCTTTTCCTGCCGATTTGTTCAATCTCTGGTATTGGCATTGCTATTGGTATTGGCATTGTGGCCTAATATATGCTATAGCGTTAGATGTATAGTCTATGAAACTGATGCATGCTACTTCATGCTACTCACAATTGATGTGTTTGTGATTGCTCGCATGCATATTTTGTCGACCACAAAAATGGAAAACAAAATTTGCCAAGCATTGCATAGGCTCCAATGGTAAATATCTTTAAGGGATTCTACAAAATTTTCTCTTTATCAACGTGTAAAAAAAAATGGAATGAAATGGAAGCTTACACTATACTTACATTTCATATGGTGCAAGATTATCCGAAAGATGCTCCGAAAGAACAAACCTCTTCTGCTTTGAGTAGAACATTTTCAGATAGAAACATCAGATATACGAAAATCCAAATGGATTTTTATTAGTTTCGTCAATTATCTAATAAATATTCCTTGCCAAAAAGAAAGAACGTAGCATTGGTTTTTATAGTAATTACCTTTAAGGGGTCTTACACAATTTTCACTGTCTAAAACTCTTTGTCAAAGTGTAAACATAAATCAAAAAAAAAAAAAAAATTAAATTGAATTTTGTAAAAGCTTAAACTATAAAAGGAAATTTCATATGGTGCAAGATTATCCCAAAGGTGATCCGAAGAAAAAAAATCTTGTTTTCAGTAAAACATTTTGAGATAGAAACATCAGATATACGAAAATCCAAATGGATTTTGTTTGCTTCGTTTAATATAGGGATTATGCCTAATGAAGTTTTAACAAAATAGCGAGATGGAGTTTTTGGAAATATTTCTAGATCGCCAAATACTTTTACTCATCGTCAGATTTTAAAGTTTTAATATATGAAATGAAGTTTCAACTTTTCATATTTAAAATTTCAACTTGCACTACGTCGTAGAAAATATGAATTGAAGCATAATGTGAATATAAGCCCTTAAATATGAGTGTTGCTGTTGTAGTAGTTGTTTTTGTAGTTGTTGTTGTTGTTGTTGTAGCCACAGCTGCATAAGAAACAACATGAAAGTGACTTATACAGTGAGCGCTAAAACAAACTTTTCAATCACCGCCAGAAACGAAACGGCGAGTCAACGTCATTGCCAAGGCATTAAATGAGAAATGTTGCAAAGTAAACATGCAGCAAATGCAACAGCGAATGGCATGAGGTATGCCACTACCAGTACATGGTAAACTGGCTAACAGCGGATGACTGAACGTTGAGACTAGAAACGCATGGAGTCAGAGGAGATGGCATCTTCTGTGCCATGGCAGTCAATCAGCGAGCAGTCAGCGAAAAGCGAAACGAAGAAAAAAAAAAATATAAAAAATAAAGGAAAATAAATAAAATGCTACAGCGTTTAAAAACAGACGAAGCGTGCAGCTGTAGCTGGCGCCAAGAGTTGGAGTTGCCACAGAAACTGTAGCTGTAGTAGCTGGCACAGGAGCTGTAGCTGTAGCAGTAGCAGTAGCTGCAGCTGCAGTTGAAGTTGAAGTTGTTGCTGAATATTTTGGTAAGTTGGGAAGCTGGCAACTGTAGTTGCAGAGTGTGTGTGTGTTGTGTGTGTGTGTTGTGTTGCACAGACATGTTGGCAACACTTGCCACTCGTTGGGGCATGTCGTGCATAGAGCAGTTGAAAACTGTGTGACAAATACAAATCACTTTAGATTTATTTGATGAAATTGTTTGATGATGTAGAAAAGGATTAACGCCAATGATATTTGTATAACGCTACAACAACACTCTGTATGTATGTGTGTGTGTGTGTGTATGTGCAACAGCAACAAGAGCAGCTTAAGTAACAACTACAATAACAAGTTATAATAAAAAGCTGACAGCACTGGCAACCCATGGCCAGCTGTAAAAATTGATTTAAAATTAAGACAAAGACGAAGACAAAGCATGACAGTAATCAATGATGAACGAGCTACAAATGAAAAAAAAAACTGCTAAAAAAAGGGAGAAAATGCTAAGAACATTGACTTTACGAAAAGGTCGCTGCAAAGTTACAGACTAATGGCAGCGTACCAGCAATAGCAACAGCAGTGTACAGTGCGTGTCTGTGTGTGTGTGTGTGTGTGTGTTAATTTAACTAGTTCAAAGTCTAATGTAATACAGCAGCATTAGAATGCATTGATCATAGCAAATGCAAATGAAATGAAAGCATCTTCTATCCCACTCTGTCTGTCTCTGTCTTTCATTTATATCGCAACGTTCATGCTCTCGCTAACTGTTCTTCACAGTCTCTCAACAGTCGCTGTCTTGAGTGTCAATGCTTGCATTAAGCTTTAAACTTTGCATGCAAAAGTTTACGCTCTATCTCTTACCCTCGCTTTCTATCTTTCAATTACTTGCTCTCAATATATGTACATGCTAGCTATCTCTGTTATTCATCATTTACGCTCTGAACAAGCGCTGCCTAAGCTCTGCTTTAATGCTGCTGCCATGATATACCCAGTGGCGTAAATCTGCATTGCGAGATCGATTCAGTGTCGATTACTTTGAAGACTGCTTGTGGAGAGAATCGATTACTGTGTACATTACTTTTGCATATGTATGCATGACCGCGAAATAATACATTACTGGTAATTACAGTCCAATATACTTGGTATTACGTCATATTATGCCGTTAAAGGGAGAATGTAATCTAGAAATAATGCGTTATATTTCTTTATTTCAGTTTTCAGTTTTCATTTTTGCTTTCAACTACAAATTTGTGTATGTACATAAAAAACTTAGGCTATATTGAAAAAATCCATATTAAAAATTATTTGCTTATCACTAACAATAAATACATTTTAATTAGTATTTAAATATTAAATATTATTAAATATTATTATACTTTTGATACTTAAATAATTGTTATATTATATTTTCTACGATTTTCTTCATTTTATTGGAATATTTTGCGAACAATTGAACTTTTTCACATCTGGCAATTTAGCTGCATAATTTATCCGTTGTTCAAGCCCATCGGGTTTTTAAGCTAACTATTAATAATAATAAATTGGTTATTTTTGTAATATATGAATCAGGAAAATTTATTAATACTTACCACATAATCGTCTGCACGCACGTCTGCATTTCACAATAATCAAAATTCATGAATGAACTACTATACTTACAATCATTATATAAATGAACAGTTTAGAAACAATGGAATTAGCAAAAGCACTTCGACTGTCGCACTAAAAAAAATAATGCCGAAAACATCTCGTTCGATATGGGGGCATTGCCCCGTTATCGAACGAGATGTTTTCGGCATTATTTTTTTTAGTGCGAGCAGTCGAAGTGCTTTTGCTAATTCCATTGTTTCTAAACTGTTCATTTATATAATGATTGTAAGTATAGTAGTTCATTCATGAATTTTGATTATTGTGAAATGCAGACGTGCGTGCAGACGATTATGTGGTAAGTATTAATAAATTTTCCTGATTCATATATTACAAAAATAACCAATTTATTATTATTAATAGTTAGCTTAAAAACCCGATGGGCTTGAACAACGGATAAATTATGCAGCTAAATTGCCAGATGTGAAAAAGTTCAATTGTTCGCAAAATATTCCAATAAAATGAAGAAAATCGTAGAAAATATAATATAACAATTATTTAAGTATCAAAAGTATAATAATATTTAATAATATTTAATATTTAAATACTAATTAAAATGTATTTATTGTTAGTGATAAGCAAATAATTTTTAATATGGATTTTTTCAATATAGCCTAAGTTTTTATAGAAAGATCCGTTTTCTTCAGTAATTTTATTTCGGTACATAACGTTCTTGTGTTATGTACATGAAATAAACTTAGGCTATATTGAAAAAATCCATATTAGAAATTATTTGCTTATCGCTAACAATAAATACATTTTAATTAGTATTTAAATATTAAATATTATTAAATATTATTATACTTTTGATACTTAAATAATTGTTATATTATATTTTCTACGATTTTCTTCATTTTATTGGAATATTTTGCGAACAATTGAACTTTTTCACATCTGGCAATTTAGCTGCATAATTTATCCGTTGTTCAAGCCCATCGGGTTTTTAAGCTAACTATTAATAATAATAAATTGGTTATTTTTGTAATATATGAATCAGGAAAATTTATTAATACTTACCACATAATCGTCTGCACGCACGTCTGCATTTCACAATAATCAAAATTCATGAATGAACTACTATACTTACAATCATTATATAAATGAACAGTTTAGAAACAATGGAATTAGCAAAAGCACTTCGACTGTCGCACTAAAAAAAATAATGCCGAAAACATCTCGTTGATAAGGGGGCAATGCAACGATACGAACGAAGTTGACAACCGTTCATGCTGTCGTCCTAGTCATTTCTTCCATTACCAATACTTTTACGAAATTCCGCAAACGTAATTGATTACTTGTAATCAATACGGAATCGATGTTTTCATCAGACTGATTCACCTGTTCGCCGTTGGGATAATTGTCGCTCTCTACATATGCTGCTCGCATTACGCTCAGCTTTTCAATTCTGCTATCTTATCATGGATGCTCGTCCAATCAAAGCAAGCGATCAGTATGTATATAAGAAATTACAGTAGCGGTCAAAAATATTGATTATTGTTGACGTACAATTATGAAAATTGCCAATTATTAAAAAGCATTTTAAGATTCTTTAACCTTTTAACACTTTTAAATTTAAAATATAAATATAAAAAAAATATTTTTTAAAACTTCATTTAAATGTAGCTCGTAAAAAAAAAAAACGTATAATTTAGTTTGATTGCAGCTAAAATCTTGAGAGTCTTAAAAGTGCTGGCAAATAAACTTAATATGCGCATAAAGAAAAGATATTAAACAGCTGCATATTATATTATATAGTTTAGTTTTTATTTTCACTATATAACACAGAACGAGAGAGAGAGAGAGAGAGAAAGAGAGAGAGAGAAAAAAAAGATGAAGTGTAGTTTAGAAGATATATAGTATATTCCATGGTGTTTTTTTTTTTCTATTCGCATAATAATAATAATTTCTGTGACATCTGCTTAAGTTTTGTCTTCTTCTTCTTCATCATCTTCTTTCTGCCTGCTTAACCCTATCTAAATTGGGTCACATCTTCGTCTTTAGTTTGCGAACCCATGACTCAAACACAAATACAAACACACACAGACACACACAAACACATGCACATACATATACGCGGGTGTACACCTCGTATAACCCTTGACCCGGCTCAAGTTTCTTTTCAGACGCCTTGTTTTATGCAACGACTTTTGAATTATGTGAGAAATCGTTGCTGAACGATAAGCAGCAAAAAAAAAAAATACAAAGACAGAGACAGAGACAGAGATGAAGATGGAGGTGAAACTGAAGCTGAAGATTGGGATTGGAAACTGGCTGCTTGGCTTACAGCATATCAGTAGAACCACCCCCTGGCCCTACCTTCTGCGCACCCCCTTTGATATAATCGGCGAGGCATAAATCTCAAGACCTGCCCGGCGGCTGCAATTTACGGCACGGCCGTAAATTTTTATAAATGTCCTTGTAAATAAACTCGCAAATATGCTGATTTAGCATATTTTTGATATATGTGGAATTGTGCATGGCCTTGTGGGCGTGGCAACATGTCTGTGGTTGCCCATATATATATATATATATATATGTGTGTGTGTGTGTGTGTGTGTGTGTGAGTGTGTATTTGCTACGTGGCATATGGATGGCAGTTTTATTGTGCGCTTTCCTTGTGTCCTTGTTGTGTTTCAAATATTTTATTTTATTTCCCTTTGATTTTATTCTATTTTTTTTTTTTTTGTTTTTTTTTGCTGTTTTATTTTTGCTAGCCCCCAGGGGACAACAAAGCAAAAACAAAAGATAGAAAAAAAAAAATAGCGAAAACAACAACAACAATAACAATGCGTGATAAATAAAAAACGAAAATTTTATGTTGCATTAACTTTTGTTGCTGCTAGCATTGCTGTTGCTGCTGCTGTTGCTGCTGCTGTTGCTGCTGTTGCCGCTGCTGTTGTTGTTTGCTGCGTCGCATAAACAATAGCACATGTGTAATAAAATTTATGCACATAAACAGCTAAAACAACAACAACAACAACAGCAACGACAACAATAACAAGCAGCGACAACCGAGCAACCATTGAGACAATGAAAAGCGCGTTAAATATTTTATAAAGCAGCCGTGAAATATGCAATGCTTTCTATTTCCACTTCCACCACCACCATCACCCTCTCCCTCTCCCTTAACCCATGCTACCCCTTGCCAGTTACTTTTTTTTTGTATACTCTAACAAATTGTATATTAGTTATGTGATAGCAAATGGAAGTGTTAGCCAATATTTATTTTGTCGACACTGTAAACATCACAAAATAGTTGGATAAACAATTATAAATAATTAATAACTTGAATAATTAATATTCTGGCCAACACTGTAAGCAACACAAATTGGCTAATTAATAATTTGAATAACTAATATTTTTGCTGGCACTGTAAACAAAGACAAAGCATTAATTAACAAATTGAATAACTAATAATTTCGTCGCCACTGTAAACAACAAACAAAGCTTTAATTAATAACTAATGTAACTAATATTTTAGCCAGCACTGTAAACAAAACAAAACAATGTACAACTTGCGCAACTAGTATTTTAACCAGCACTGTTAACAAAGACAAAGTATCAATTAATAACTTGAATAACTAATATTTTAGCCAGCACTGTAAACAACTTAAAGCTTTAATGAATAACTTGTGTAACTCAAATTTTAGCCAGCACTGTAGACAAAGAGAAATCATTAATAACTTCTGTAACTCTTATTTTAGTTAGCACTGTAAACAACTTAAAGCTTTAATTATTAAATTGTATAACTAATATTTTAGCCAGCACTGTAAACAATATAAATGAATGAACAACTTGTGTAACTAATATTTTAGCCAGCACTGTAGACAAGGATAAATCATTAATTAATAAATTGAATAACTAATATTTTAGCCAGCACTGTAAACAATACTTAACATTTATGAATAACGTGAATAACTATGCACAACTATGCAAAGTATCACAAATTTTTTTTTGCCAGCACTGTTCAATAACACTTGATGCTAATGCATGTAAGAGTCTACAGTCTTCGTTGTGTTACTGTATGCTTAGCGTATCATTGTTTTGCGCACTCTTAAAAACCAAAATGGAAAACAAACTGAAATAAAAGACAAAAATAATAATGAAACATTTAATACCCGGCACTTAATGCTGCAAAGCTTTCTCGCTGTTATACTTAGCAAAACAGACAATGACTAGAAAAAGTCTTATATCCATAATATATATGGATAATTTTTATTTTGTTGATTTTCAGCAGGTTATACAACACTTTTGCTGCGTTTGATTACAGGGTAAAACTGGCTAGAAAAACAAACAAAATAATAATGTTATCTGACATGTTGTGAAGCCGCGTATAAAATGCTTTTAAAGCATAAACACTGGCAGCATATTCATTTTTCTATAGATGATGTCATGATGTTATATATATGATCAGCTATATACTATATATCTATATATATATATATCTATATATATTGAAACATATGAGTAGATCTCGATAATTTACATAAAATTTAAAATAAATAAAAATAAATTTCTTTAAATATTTTTTTCATATTATTTTTCATGTGAAAATTCTTTAAATTTGTTAAGAAATGAAAAATAAAAATAAAATATTAAAAAAATATATATTTAAAAAAATAATAATAATAATAAATTCAAAATATTTTAAATAATTTTTTTAATGTATTTTTTATGCAAAATTCATTAAATTTTATAAGAAATATAATGATATATTAAAAAAATAAATATTTTAAACAATCACAAAAAAAATAAAATAAATAAACTCAAAATATTTTTAATAATTTTTTCAAAGTAGTTTTTATGCAGTAGTTTTTTTTTACATATGCTAAGAAATTATAAATAAAAAATATATTTAAAAAATAAATATTAAAAAAAAAGTAAAAACAAAAAAATCAAAATATTTATTTTTTTAAAGTGTTTTTTTATGAAAAATTCTTTAAATTTGCTAAGAAATGAAAGACAAAAAAAAATAATGAATATACAAATATCAAAAAAACTGCAAAGTATACGCGACTCAAAGATACCCAGTAATGCCACAATGGATATTTAAGCATTTAGAAAATGAAAATTTCAAGGCTTAAAGAGTCTGCGATGTCTGAGCTAGACTACTAAATATATTAAAATAGTGTCTGCCACGCCTACTTCTGCCTATTACATACATTTACTGCTGGCACTGCTGGTTGTAATACGCTTGCACCTTTCCTTTGGCTACTGTATATAAAAATAAATAATTTTGATAGCATCTTAAATAGATTTTATGCCACAAAACATGCCACGCCCACTTTGTGTCTGCCGACAATGCAAACAAAACTTTCATAACAAAATGCTGGCACAATGTGTTTCTGTTTTTCTTTATATAACTATGTCTGTGTCAGTCTGTGTGTGTATGTTTGTGTGTGTGTGTGCTTGCAATGTGCACTTGACATTTTCAATTTGCCGGCCATCAAGCGGCAACTATAGATTGCAACGTTAATGCGCTCCAAAGTCGCAAATGGATTCGTTTTTTGCCTCTAAAGAAAATAATTTAAAAGTAATTCATTTTATACACTTTCTATAGTGTATTAGCACTTATTTATTTATTTTTTCCATTTCCAAAACTAACTAAAAAAAATAAAAACAATTGATTAGAATTTAAAATTTCCAAATCAAAATCAGAAAATAATTTCAAGCTAATTTTATAATTATAAAAAATTGTTATTAAATAATAAAAAAAAATTAAAATAAATGTATTTAATATTCATTTCATAGCATTAATTATTCATTTAATTTTATAAAAATAAATTTGAAAAAATACAAAATATACAAAAATTTTCAAAATGAACAATACAAAAAAAAATATAAAATAAAATGATGAAGCTAAATAAATGAAAATTTGTATAATGCGAAAAATATATAAAATTAAATTAATCAAGGCAATTATCAAAAAAAAAAAAAATGTATTAACGAATTATAAAAATATATAATATATATTAAATTTATTATAAAAGTATTACTAAAATTATATTAAATCAAATTAAAAATAATAAATAAAAAATAAATTCACAATACATAATAATAAATTATTTTAGTTTATTAAATATAAAAATATAATATAAAATAATTATATTTCACATTAAAAATAATGAAATATTAAGAATTAATTAATAAATGTTAATTTAAAAAAAATAACTTATGAAAATATAATATTTTTAAAATAAAATAAAATAAATGTAAATGAATTAATGACTAAAACAATAATAAATAAATTAAGAAAAATAAGTAAATTTAAAAAAAAAAAAATTATAAATTAGAAAAAAAGTATTAAAAATTAATTATATAAATTATGTTAGTGTATTTAATATTCGTTTATGCAATGCACGCTATGCTTAGCTTTTATCGCTTCGCGCCTTCACAGAGCAGCTATATACACTGTAAGTGGCATGTGGCAAGCAAGTTAACAATAGAATTTTTCGCAGCTTATTATTAATGATTTCTGCTTCTGCTTCTACTACGTCTTGTTATTCTACTTCTACTTCTTCTTCATATTTTCCATCATTTATTTTCAGCCTTTTTATGCTTTTGTTAACTGCATTAAA
>JBAMBR010004760.1:0-19582 GCA_037044475.1 Zaprionus obscuricornis | reverse complement strand
TACATATATATATGTATGTATAGCCAACAATCTTATTAGATGGCCTAGAGTTACTTACTTTTATATAGATATATATATAAGATATAATATATACTATTGATTTGAATGACATGGAGACCACAAGCGCCACCGGTAGGCGGCGAAATAATGTTTGTGTCAATGCCGAGGATAATGCACTTGATCAAATAACAAAGGAGGTAAGTACGCACAAAAAAAAAAAAATATATATATATATATATATATATATATAATAGGAACTCGTGATATATGAATAGTTTAGCATGCAGTGTAGATGCAGATGCAGATGCATGTGTATGTCTGTAGATAGATGCTCGACACTGACAATGCTTTCTGCAGAGACAAAAGAAATAAATTGGAAGCTGTTGCTGCAGTTAGTGCAGCTGACTATAAAACAAAATCTTTTATTTTATTTTATTGATTTTTCATTAACAATTTTGTATATTTATATAGGCTGAAGCGCGTCTAGCTGCACGTCGTCAAGCCCGTGCCGAGGCACGTGAGATACGTATGCGAGAATTGGAGCGTCAACAGAAGGAACAGGAGCAGAATGCAGATCGTGCATTTGATATGCAAAATACTAGCGGCAGTGTCATTAATGATACGCTACCATCACATGGGAATCGTTTAGCATATAGCGGCATAATGGGAATGATACGTTCAGCAACTTCACGTCGTAGTAGTGAAGATTCATTGGAGGAGGAAGGTCGCAGTTTGCGTGACGTAAGACATGAGCTTAAGGTGCGTATATATACATAATTTTATATATATATATATATATATATACACTATAAACTGCATCTTAATTTGCAGGATGTTGAGGAACGTTTCCGTAAGGCAATGATAACGAATGCACAGCTAGATAATGATCGATCATCACAAACGTATGAAGTGAAATTACTTAAAGATAAAAGTGAAACAATGCAAGAAGCATTTGCACAATTGCAACGTGAATTTAAAAATAAATTACGCGATTGTAATGCTGTTAAACGTAATTTGGATCGAACAACACTTGAATTAAATTTGGTTCAAGGTCAACTAAATGAACGTGATGCATTAATAGCTGAACATGGTCTGGTCATTGTTGCCATTGAGAATACTGATGGTAGCGATGCTAAGCGTGCTTTAGTTAGCACTGAAAATGCACAGATACTGTCGACCGTACAAGGCTCTCTTGGTAAATAATAATAATAATATATCCTATATATATATATATATAATTCTATTTATATACAGATGTAAGACTCAAAAAGTTTACGGAGGAAAAACAACATCTTCTTATGGAAGTACAAAACCTGCATGAAGAGTTAGATGCATATAAAAATGAAGGTAGACCGGGACGTGGTAATTCATTAAATGGCTCCTGGAGCTATGACGATGATTATGAAATGCAAAGTAACTATAATTAAAAAAAAAAAATAAATAAATATATTAGCAAATATTTGTATAGAAAAGTTTTACTAATTTTAATTATTATTATTATTTCTTTAATTATCATTATAGGAGAAGCAAATAAAATCATATCAGATTATAAATACAAGCTGCAAAAGGCCGAACAAGAAATCGCAAGTCTCCAAGCAAGCTTAGCACGTTCAGAGACACAAGTTATACGATACAAAAGTACGGCCGAGGCGGCAGAGAAAGCAGAGGCAGAACTAAAAGTTGAACGGCGTAAACTACAGCGTGAGGTAAGAGAAAACGTAAATACTAATGAATCATAACAAAAGCTAAAGCAAACATACAAATAAAATATCTTATCTATAGACGTATGTCTAAACATATATATCTGGAATTAATTAAATTTGTGCCAAAGTTCAATAGTTTAATATGAAGGATCGATAAAATTTTTGCTATTTTTTTTTTTTTTTAATATTAACTTTTTACAATTATATATTATATCATTTGTCTAATTGATATTTGTGGTTTTATATAAACAGCATAGAGAGATATTGGAACGTCTTGAAGAGGCAGAAACAGCAAATAATCATTTATTGAAACGTCTTGATAAACTAAAAAATGCAAAAAGTGCTATACTTAAGGACTTATGACCGACGATGATGACGACGACAACGATGACAACGACGACGCGAAATACTAGATTTGAAAGGGAAGTGGAAAGAAGGAACGTTAATGTTAAACCAGGCAACTCTTCTACATCGTCATGCGAACAGCAACAGCGGCAGCAGCAGCAGCAGGGAAAATGATAATGATAGTAATATTAGTGTAAACAAAAATGAAATGCACAAAAACAAGAAAAAAAAAAAAAAAACAAAAAACACAAAAAAAATGAAATGATCAAGTTTTGGAATAGTCAAAATATTATATTTGAAACATAGACAAAAATTACCAAAATCAAATATCAACAATATTCCTCACCCTGCCCCCCCCCCCCCCTTCCTTCCAACACATTATTATTATTATGATTATTATTATAATTTTAATTATGATTATTATTATAATTATTAAAACTTGTGTTTACTAAAACTCAAAACTATGAAACAAACAAACAAATTTATAAATAATTTATATAACACAAAGAAAAAACAAAAAAATATGAAAAAAAAATATAAATATATTAAATGGCATTTTGGCCTAAGCGAAATAATACTTTATATACAACAAACAATAACAAGATGAAAATATGTATTAAAGATCACATTGACCTTATTTCTATAGCCATTGGCAAAACTTAATATTTTTTTTTTTTCTATAAATCAAAAAAAAAGAAAAAAAAAAATTAAATATTTTCTAACTTATTAATAATAATAATAATAATAACAAAATATATGCAATTACACAAGTCTGTATTAAAATGTAAACAACACCTTAATTTGCAAAAAGACAACAACAAATAATATATAACAAAAACAAAAGAAAAAACAAAAAATGAAAATTGATTGAGAGCTAAATCAAATCAAATAAAAAAAAAAAACAAAAAAAATCAGCAGAATAAAAACTGAGCATGATGAATGATTATAAAAAGTTAAACACTGTGCTATCGATTTATACCCTTGCAGATGATAAATATCTAACTATAACGATATATATATATATATATTTATACATATGTAATCCTGATCTGCTTCCAATAGAAACTAGTCTTATCGGTTTTCCGTTTTATTACGGATCGGATCGCAAATCTATATTGCGAGCTCTGTCATTGGAATAAATGTTCGGTGCAAAAATTAAAAACAAAAAGCTTGGTACTTTTTTTTTGTTATTGTTTTTTTTTTTTTTGTATATCTATATATATACATATTTTTTTTTAATATCTCGACACTTGCCAGTTACTCATTATTATTATTATTATTATTTTTTTTTTTGTAATATAGCTGCCATATAAATGATCTGCAAGGGTATTAAAAAGATCCGATATGCAGATTATCTATGTAGATGAAGAAAGCCAATAATAGTCGTTCGTTCTTTCTTGTTAAATTATTTATTGTTTGAGCAATAAATTATAAAATTTTTTTTTATTTAAGAACATTTTTTGACATATATTTTAATAATTTATCAATAAAGACAATGTGTTAAAAACAACAATCTTTTTTTTTACTAATTTTATTATTATTGCATTTATAAAATATTATATATAAAAAGTGTTTGAGGTAAAAAGTGTCTATAAATTACATATAAAAATATATTATAATTTTCTTATATATGAAATAAACAAAAACAAAATATACAAATATATATACATATGCTATATATATATAACTTTATATAACTTTAGTGTAAACAATTTAATGTACAATGACACTGCAGTTTAAAAACTTCTCAGAAGTTTTGAAGGCTTAGTCGAACTCATAACTAATCCTGGATGTTCAACAAATCGGATCGGACTACTCTTTTTTTTCTATGAGAAACTTACAAGGTTTAGCAATTGAAGTTTAGTACTGACTAATAGACATCTTGATGGCTTCATATAGAACAGCTATAATAATAATAGCTGTCATAGGAACGATTGGTCAAAAATGAAGTTTTTGGTATGCGAAACTTTTTTTTTTTTTTTAGACTATTATCTAGCAACGCAATGATTATTATCTATTGTTAACATCTGCAGACCACAGCCATAAATATATAGATATTGATTTCTATAAAGTATCATACCCTTAATATCGGATATACATGTTGAACCAATGCGTGTACATTCAAGTGTTTTTAAATTGATCATAAAAATTTGTTGATCTGTACTGCAAGTATAGGCAAAAATTTCATTCGATAATATATTTTGTGATGTACTTATAGTTACAGCATTAACTTGTGCATTATGTAAAGCTAAGATATTACTACTTTTAACTACATTCATGTCAGATAATTGAATTTTAGTATATTTAACAGTTTCATCATCACCGCCCGTCAGAACATGTAATTCTTCATTATCAATGACAATAGAATCTATGGAATTAATGCCTGCTGTATGTAATTTATGTTGAAATTTTTTATTATATAATTTCGTATCATAGCCATATAATATACCATTAGTTGTTGTTATTAATATTAAATGAATGTCATTAAGAACTTTCAAGTGTAAAGGACAACGTTGAATATTTATGGAATGAATTAAATCCAATTTTAAAGGATTTTCCAATATCCAATGATATAAACGTATTGTACCATCAGCACTGGCTAAATATAAATGAAATTCATTAGTTTCCGTTAGTCGCAGAATATTAATGGCCATGAGACGTGCATCTAGTAAAATTGTATTATTGTCAATATTCGATTGTTGTATCGTATGTGAACATAATTCACTTATCACATGATCTTTCAGATCAAATCTATTAATGCAAAGCTGTGATCGGCCACCAACTGAAAATATCAAATATGCATTTTCATCAAATATTGAATATACTTGCAGATGTCGCACTGAAGATATATGTGTATGTAATTCGATTAATTGTTTAAATGTTTGATTTTTATATTGATTGATTTTTATAATATTATCATCAGCAGCTGATACAATATATGGTTGATCATTATCATTATCATCATCATCATCATTATAATTTTGTTGATCGATTATTTGCATTATATTACAATCTCGAATATGCCAATTATTTTTTATAGATGCTATAGAATTTTCATTACATTTATTATAAATGCATTCACTGTGGTAATAAACATCTTTTTTTTTAACATAAATAATTTGTAATTGATTTAATGTTGCATTAAATTGATAATCCCAACATCGATGTCCGCCACCGCATTGTAATTGCATTAAAATATCATTAAGTCGTGACCAAACGACAAGATGATTATCATTAAAACCAATAAAAATATCTGATGTTGGCGATGCTTCAATCCATGATAATGGCACCGATTCGCGTCTCAATAAATTTAATTTGAAATTATTCAAATTTAAACGTAAGATTTTTATAATTGATTCATGTCCAGCACTCAATATATATGCATTATTATTATCATCATCATCATTATCATTATTAATTTTTATCAATTGTAATACATTTGATCCCATTGTACCATGTAATCTCTTAAGCGTATCTTTAAGTACAAATTGTTGATTAACATCACGTGCATATAGCAACGCATGTCCATTGCGACAGCCAAGCAATAGAATATCTGATGTTATATATAATGCAGCAGTTATCCATGGTTCACGACAATTTATAATTTTAATGGTACCAACGATTTCTGCTTGATTTCCTTTAAGTAATAAACAATTGCCAAATTCATCCGATATAATATAATGTTCATGGCTAAGAAAATGAAATGATTTTATAAGACCATCAAGCATTAATTCATTATCATAAATCATTTGAAATTGTTCAGTTTCATGGCTATAACTTAAAAGTGTTAAACGTCGATAGCCACAAGTGGCAATTAAATTCATTTTTATAGACATAACAGTACATTTATATTGTGGAAATTCATTAATTAATTGCCATATATGAAATTTTGGTAATTTCATATAGAACATACGATTTTTACTACTTATACCAATAATTTGATTATTATTTAAATATTTAATTTTGTTTATAAATTCATTATTTAGCTCATCAATTGCATTTAATTTAATTATTTGCGATTGTTTACGCATTAATATATTATGCAAATTATATGATAAAATATTTCCAGTTGCACCTGTGCTATAAACTGTTGCAGTTGAAGCATCAAATGCTAAACGCCAAATTGGCGCACCAAAATCTTGACGACGTTTATATATTAATTCACCTGATACACTCCAAACACACAAAAAAGAATCTTCACCGCCGCTTAAAATAAACATTTGATTATCTGAAAAAAAAAACAAAAAAAATATTGCAAATATATTTTAAAGAAACTTTTAAAACTATTTTCCCTTACCATATTCTATAATAATTGCACACATAACTCTTGCTGTATGTCCAAAACAACTGAACATTGCTTTCACAACAGATGTGGCGGCAGTATTACATTTACCAGGCAGCATATCATCGGCATCAAGTTGCCAGAATTTCAATGAACGATCATCAGATGTTGTTACCATCAATTGAGTTTTAACATGTAAATCAATGGAGAATATGACACCGTTATGTGCCTTAAGACGTAACAGTAGGGGATAAATATTTGAATTGGAATTAATAGAATTATTTGGCTGCCATATAAGTATTTCACCAAATCCATTGCCACTTATGATAAGTAACTTTTTATAACAATCACCATATAAACTTGTATGATAAAGCATTGAATAATCTGTGCAGCATGCTAATTCCAATAATTTACATTCGCCAAATTCCAATTCATTTTTCTGCGTATATTCCAATTGGAGTAATGCACTATGCGCCATATGTAAAACAAATTGACACGTTTGCTCATCTCTTAAAAATGTGGCCGCATTTATCCAATCCTTTGTTTCGCCTTCATAAACCAATTGAAAATTTTCGTTTTCTTTAACTGCTGCGGCGCCTACATTTTCATATTTAAAAAGTGAAAATTGATTTTCACCATAAAGTAATAAGAGATTTTCATCATTTGAGCACATTTGTGTAAAGCCGAAAACCTTTTTTTGTCGTGCTCCTTGTGGCAATTTAATGCTTAACTTGGAGTTGAGGAAAAATGCTTGATTACCAATTGCTGATAAAGAAATTTAAAAAAAATTCAATGCACATTTATAAGAATTATGAATTAATATATACATACCGGCGAGTAGTGCATTTGGTATAGTACTTAATGCCAATGCATCTGTGTATAAAGTTTCTTTCAATTTCATATTCAATTTCTATTTCTATTTTAAATTTAAGCAAATAATAAATCGTGCTCGTGTAATAGTGATGGGAAAATAGCAGCAATATATCGGTAAGCATAAATCGATTACTTGCTATCTAACTACCTTTTTCATTGAAGTTTTGATAAACGATTAATTGTGTTGTTGGAAACATCGTTGGCTTTCGATGAATTTGTACATATATGTAGATTTGCTTACGGTCGTATGTTCGTATCAAAGTGACGCGACGGCCTAATTTGCTTATACTTTGTTTACATTGCAACCTGTTCACTATAAACGAATGTATGTATTTTCTTTTTGATTTTATTTAAATTTGAAGTTGTTACTTAATAAACATTAATTAATTAATTAACGATTTTTTATGAATATATATTAATATATCTACATAAATGATAAATTATTAAACTTCATGTAATTATGCATATATATATGTATGTATGTATGTGTCTCTCTCTATGTGTTTGTGTAAAAAAAAAACATTCAGCTCTTGAGTTTTATCTACATACAAACATATTTAAGCTATCATTGATCGATTCAGTTGCGTTTAGTGTTATTGAATAATTAAATATGTTTTTGTTTTGTTTCGATTGATGATAATTGTTATTGTTATTGTTCATATTTATTAATATTTAAAGATAATGTATAGCGAACGTTGACAATTTGTATGTCAAATTTGACTATTTGGCCAATGAAGACAAAGACAACCAACTCTTCAAGTTTTACAGGTGTCTACAAGTCTCTCTTTTTTTTTTTTATTTTTGTGTATAAATTTTTATTTTTTTGTTTTTTTTTTTTTTGATATAGCATAAAAACTATTTGTATTGTAAAAGAAAATTTTATTTTAATTTAAAGCTTGCAAATAATGGTAATTAACATTTTACGTTGTGATAATTTAAAATTGATGATGTGTCACGCAAAAGTTGCTTGCTGCGAGTGCTGTTTTTTCCCACTCTATTTAAATGATAATTGCAAATTGTTTCAAGAACAGCGTTAAGTCATGTGTCATAAAATATATATTGAACTGATCTTTGTTGCTGACAACTTTGAAAATGAATTGAATATGTTTCTGTTTTATTTTTACAAGCAATAAAAATACCAATTGGCACGCAATGCAACGGATGGCGCTCCAATTGGACGTGCAGATAAACCGCTCTGTCTGACTCATTGATATCCCATTAAATTTATTTCGTTCTTATTAGATTAGATAGAATAGTTCTTCAAACGCTTTTTCTCAATCTATTTTTTTTGTTTGTTTTGTTTTGTTTTTTTTTTTTACATCAATTACCTAAGTTTGCTAACTAGAAATTCCATTATCACTAAGTTAGAGGCGAGATAATTAACATCATATGTAGAGCATTTCAAAATTACTTTAAATTTCCGTTATACTTAACGATAAACGTAATCATTAAATAAATACATTCAAGGGCTAGCATATTTTTATACCCGGTACTCATTGAGTATAATGACTTTGTGACAGTAGTAAACGTATGTAATGCCCATAAGGTCGCGTGACTGACCCCATGAAGTATATATATATATATATATACTTGCTCAGGTTCTTGGATACTATAAGAACTAGTTGCTTGTTGCCACTTTCAATTTTTTTTTTTATACAGGGTAGGATATAGGCGAACACACTCGAATGTAGCTTTCATACTTGTATTATCTCTATTTATATACTTTTACAACATGTTTTCATCATCTTGCATTTAAAACTATTATAATTTTTTTATATTTTACTTATTTTTTTTGTTCATTGTAGCAAAATGTCCCAACTTCGGGGCACTAAGGCATTGGAACATTGGTGTCAGCGATTAACCAAGAATTATGATAATGTTAAAATTGAAAATATGACAACATCATGGCGTGATGGACTTGGATTTTGTGCGTTAATACATCACATACGACCAGATTTAATGTAAGTTATTAAAAAACATTAATCAATAGTTTTTCATACAAAAATTAAATTTATGGCAGCCAAATTTTATTAATATTTACAACTCTAAAATATATATATAGTCCATTCTAATTAAGAATATATATATATATATACATACATGTATGTAACATATATAATTTATGAGCTCTACAAACTTTTCAACAAAATGTATATTGTACTCTTGCAAGGTTTGAAAAAAAAAATGTAAGACTTGAGTTGGTGTCCAGTCTGGTTTAAATCACGGATAAGGCACTTGCTTGTTTTGTTTCAGCCGAGACTCGAACCTATCACTTCACAAGCAATTGCAAGCCGCCGTGACAAGTGATCCTGACTAAGAATATATGCAGCACATAGGTACATATACATACATACATACATACGTACGTACATGCATACATACATGCATACATACATACATGGATGTCTATCAAAGAGGGGGGTAGGGGAAGTGTGAATACCGTGCGAATATTTTAGAGTAGATAATATGTTTGAAAGTAAAAAATGTTTTAGTTTAACTGAAATTCTACATATAAAAATTATAGAAAATTAATAATATTTCCATTGTAAGCATATTCCAGGTTATAAAAGCAAAACTTGTATAATTGTAATTGTAAAAACTAGTTCTTATCTATATAAAAAATATATGGGGTATACTATATAGTAGTATCTGTTGTATGTAAATGTATATTATAAATAATTATTATTTGTGTTAATTTATCATTTTAGTGAATTTGATCAACTGGACAAATCAAATATTTATTATAACAACGATTTGGCCTTCACAACAGCTGAAAAATATTTGGGTATACCGGCGCTACTTGATGCACAGGATATGGTTGCCAATGATGTGCCCGATAGATTATCGATATTAACATATTTATCACAGTTTTATGATGTATTTACAAATCAAAGTGCTCGCATTCAAAGTAAGTTTTCCCCCCATATAAATTATAAGTCTAATATCTAATATATATTTATATATATATATTCATGAAGAATAAATAAAGATTTAGGATAATAAATGTTAGAATGAGTATCCTATACAGGGTGTTTCATAGTGAGTGCTTCAAACGATTGCAATGTATATACACCTCTGAGCCTATATATACATACATTCTATATATATACATATATAAAACATACATATAGTACTTGTTGATAATCAAAGTCATCGATGACTTTATAAGCATCGTAGCACAATTTTATTATATGTTTTTTGTTTTTTTTTATTCATTTTCATTATATTTTTGTTTTTTTTTTTAAAGTTTGTATAGAATTAGTTTTGTTTTTCAAAATTAAATCAATCGACATGTCGATTCCAGAAGAACTCTATACCTTTGAAGGTAGCGAGGTACAAGGTTTGTGTTGTTGAAAATTCTATACATATGTATATCGATAAGATTCTTATAATACATATGTATGTACAATTATAAATAACGTTTATAATATTTATGTATATATTTCCAGATGCTAAAAGTAATAACGATTTGAAAAACACGTCCAAAATAAAATTGAAGGAGTCTAATAACATAACACCACCAACAGTAAGTACTCCAAATGTGTGACGAAAAGTATCAACAGACTTTACACATTATTATTTATATATAGATTGCTCCAAGAAGTATTGGCTTACGACGTGATTTCTGCCAGAAATGTCAGCTGCCAGTTTATTTGGCGGAGCGTGTCTATATTGATAAACAGATATATCATCGATCGTGCTTTCAATGTGAAAACTGTTCAATGAAATGTGGCCCAGGGATGCATTTGGAGCGAAAGGATGATCATATTTATTGCTCTCAAACATGTTTGGAGGCCAAGGAAAAACAAATGGGTTTAATATGCAATACAAATATAAATGATACTGATTCAGCATCTGCATCAAGTGATACTACGGATAATTTACAACATGATGAAAATCAAGATAATCAAGTTATAGGAAGAAAATCAATTGACGTCGAGGAAACATGTACAAGCCATAAATCGATGAAGGAAATAATAACTAATGAATCATCAAGTGCTACTGATATTGATAAGGATATGGAGATAATACCACAATTTAAGGAAACAATTCCCAACATTCCAAACATACAAAGTTCTCAAATTGAACAAAACAAAGAAACTGAACAAATTAAAGAAATTAATGAAATTGAACAAATTGAAAATAAGACGAAAGACACGAAAGAGATGACAACAAGTGTAAAGAATGAGGATAAAAATGAGGATACGATAGTATTGGAGCCAAAAGAACAAGAAATTATAATCTCTCCCAAGAAATACAAGTCTGAAATTACACATGTTATTCAGGAAGATAATAATAACATTGAAGATACAATTCAAGTGCCAGAAATTCCGCCAATTCCAATTCCAAGTGCAATACCGATTCCATCAACGCGTTATTCGAAACTAAAATCAAAACAACAAGATGATGAAATTGATGAAGATTTTGAAATAATTGATGCTGAAACTATAGAAACACAAACATCATTAATTGAGGAAAAGAATGAACATGCTGATGATGATAATGATGATGCTACAAATGATGTCAAGCATGATCAAGATACTACTCATGTTCATGATATAACTCATGATACTACTCATGTTCATGACATTACTAGTGATACTACTCGTGATACTACTCATGATGCTACTCATGATACTACTCATGATGCTAGACATGATACTACTCATGATACTATACATGATACGACGCAGCCTACAGCTCATGATACTAATCCCTTCGCATCAGATGATACAGATGATGATAGCTTGGAATACCAGACAAATAACACTAAATCGAAATCAAAAACTGAAAATCTTAATCCATTCGATAGTTCCGATGATGAAGTTGAATTAGAAAAAGATATATCAGCATCGTTTGACAAGAAACTAGCATTGGGCAAGGAATCTGTAACGCCAAGATATCAAATTGCTCAAAATACACCTGACAGAAATTCTAGCACAA
Organism: Zaprionus obscuricornis; assembly: GCA_037044475.1. Lineage (NCBI taxonomy): Eukaryota > Metazoa > Arthropoda > Insecta > Diptera > Drosophilidae > Zaprionus > Zaprionus obscuricornis. The sequence continues at coordinate 7,435 of JBAMBR010004760.1, read as the reverse complement.
CAATATCAGCTGATAATCTGTAAGTTTATAGTATATATATATATATACTAATCTAACAATTGTTTGTGTTTCAGTTCTCTATCATCAGTTTCTGGCGTGACGACAACACCAAAAACGCCTGGAAAACAGAAAAAACGTCCAGCGCCAGCGCCGCCAAAACCAAGCAGAAGTTACGAGTTATCTGCACAAGAAAATAAAGCTGAAAGTAAGCGCAACAAAAACTTTATAACAAACATTATATTCGACTATTATTTATAATATTTTATTATACCCTTGCAGAGGGTATATTAATTTTGAACAGAAGTTTGTAACGCCTCTTAGAAGGCGTGACAAGCCCAAAAAACTATATGTATATATTCTGGATCAGCATCGACAGGAGTATCCAAATGTGCTTGTCCGTCTGATTCAACCCAAAACTCGTCTCAGTTTTAAAGCTATCTGAATAAAATTTGGCATATTGCCCATAAGCTGTTCGTTGATTTTGCCCCTGACATAATTAGAATTATTTTTGTCCGTTTAGTGGTAACGGAAATTAATATCCTTTGACTTTTATGTTTGAACTTTCTGTACCCGTCAGCTATTATTTATTTTATTTTTATTATTATTTTTATTTATTTTATTTTTTTTTCTATATAGTAATTGAACAAGAAGATAAATCAAAAAAACAAAATTCAGGAAAACGTCTATTAATACCGCTAGATAAAAGTTTATTAACAAATGATAGTCCCGAATCGATTAATCATAATGATAATGTAAAACAAGCAGCAACATATAAAGAATCAAAAGATTTCTTTCGTCGTATTTTAATGCCATTATCATCAATTGATGATGTGAAGAAATCTCGACAAATTAATGATGATGAATTATCGCAAGATTCAAATGTTTCGGGTACATCAAAAACATCACAAAGTACTACAAAATGGAAACATCGCAAGGGACCAGCGCCAGTGATACCAATAACGCCACGTAAAGTGCATAAGAGCATTCCATTGCAAGAAATACGCCATGAATTAGATATAATTGAGATGCAGCAACAAGGATTGGAGAAACAAGGTATTATATTGGAGAAAATGATACGTGATCGTTGCGAAGGTGATACATCATCAATGTCCGTCAATACATTAAATACAAATCCAACGGAAATTTCCGCAACTGTTTTAAAATCAACAAAAAATACGAAAAACTGCAAAGAAGTCGATGATCTTATATTGCAATTATTTGAATTGATTAATGAGAAGAATGAGCTATTCAGACGACAAGCTGAATTAATGCATATGTAAGTATAAATAGTCATGTAAGTATTTACTTATTTTGAACAAAGAGGCCTTACAACGATCTGAAGATAAAGAAAATGTAAATAGACCCCATAAAGTATATATGTATATATGGTTAGCATCATCAACAGTGGAGTCTAAATTGGCTTATCACTGCTTGTCCATTTGTTTCAGCTCAAAATAATATCAATTTTCAAAGTTATATATATATATATTAATTGCTGATATCCTCTATATATATACATACAATATAGACGTCGTCAAGATCGTTTGGAACAGGAACAAGCTGATATTGAATATGAAATACGTATCTTAATGGGTCAACCCAATCGCAATAAAACGGACTCCGATAAAGTTCGCGAAGATGCATTAATTTCCCGACTTGTTGAGATTGTTGAATTACGTAATAATGTTATAGATTGTCTGGAAAATGAACGTATACGTGAAGTACAAGAAGATTTGGTAAATTATACAAAAACACACAAAAAAAAAAAAATCTACAAAAATCTAAATAATAATAAATTTATATTATATTTCTATAGAGCATTAAACAGAGTCTGGGACTCTACAAAGCCGGACGTGAAAAAGCTGAAAAATCTGGACATAGCAAACCCAAATTGAAGTCTTTAAAGCTCTTGAGAAAAAAACATTGATCGAGCATTAGCAATAGCAGTAACGGCATGTCGACAAAACTTATTAAAAACCTTAATGTATTTTGAAATGGAACAGAAAATTATATATTTATATACATAAACTATCTAATAGCACACACATGTTAAATATTTTAAACAAATTGTTTTATAAACATTTATTAGTGTCATAAAGAAAAAAAAAACTCAATACTCTTGCATTTTCATAAAAAAATATATATTTATATAAAAAAAAAAATAATAATTATTATTTCTGTATTATGTAGTCAAAAATTCACATAAATCTGTATCTGTATCTGTATCAGAAGATAATGTGAATTATCAGCACATGAAATTTAGATAATCTTTCCTCTTCACAAAAGCAAAGTTCATGAACATTGATAAATCCCAAATTCTGTTTTTAGTTTTAGCCGTATAGCTTAACAAATAAAAAGTTAATTTTCAATCGATCATCATACCAATTCCAGCTTTATGAAATATACTTGTCCAATTTTCTATATAATTTAGCTGGAAAGTATAAGTCTTAATAAAACGCATACAAAAACAAAAAAGAGTTTATCTTTATACAATTTTCGATCGATCGTTCTTACTGCGAATTTGAACTCAAATAAAGTCTGCAGACAGTATAGTTGTCAGCACTGTACAAGGATATTATGCCAGACATCTTGAATATATCCGTTAACTTTCTTGTGCTCAACGTTATCAATGTCAACGATTTTAACTGCAAAATGCATCTTATAATATTATGAAAAGTTCCAAAATTTTTTGTTTTCTGTTTTTTTTTTGTTTAAACAAAATTTTATTTTATTTTACTCTTGTGTAATAAATTGTTAACTGAGTAAAGATACGTACATTATTAGTGATTTCTTTCGTTTTACAATCAGTCTCTTTTTTCTTTTTCCCTCAATTTCTGTTATTTTAATGCACGTTTGTTTTTCTTTCTTCTTTTTTTTATATTCAACATACCTTCCATTGTTTTTTTTTTTTTTGTTGTTTTGTTACTGTTATTGTTATTATTTTCTGTACTTCTGTTCATTCATTTACGTACGAAATAATATTTCTGTGTTTTCTTTCATCTTTCTTCTGGTTTTTTTTTTTTTTTTTTTTTTTTTTTGTCAGATCTATACATAATCTATGTACAATTCGAACTTAATAATAGAAAATAATAATTTGCAGTTTGTATATAAATGTAATTAGAATGGCTAAAAGCGTTTCTTCTATAGGATTACAAAATTATATTTTCTGTTTGATTTTTTTTTCTTCTTTTCTTTTCTCTCTTTTTTTTTTTATTTTTATTTTTGTATTTTCTTGTAAGCATACTAATTAATTTAGTATGATTTGGTGTTATATTTCTTAACTTTCTTAATTTTATATATATATATAGTTTATATATATATATAGTTTTCCATATTATTTCGTAGTTTTCTTTTGTAAATTTTGTGGTGTACATAAAATGATTATGTATTGATTTTACTATATATATATATATATATATATATATGTATATATATACATACATATATAGTATATAGATAGTTAATGCTTAAGGCGGTTCAGTCGGCTTAAATCTATGAAACAATCGGCATATACATAAACAAAAAATATGCGCTGGCAAGTGTCTCATCATCATCATCATCATCATTATCATTATGACCATTATCAATTTTTAAAATTTAATTTCATGCAACTCTTTTGAAGCTTGCGCCTGCATTTTGCACGTCTGAGAGAGATTTGATAATGCAATTATTTTTGGCTTTTGATACTGAAATAATTGCTGATGTTGCTGTTGTTGTTGATAATGTTGCTGCTGATGCTGCTGCTGTTGATGCTGATGTTGTTGCTGCTGTTGTTGTTGATGCTGCTGCTGTTGATGTTGTTGTTGATGATGTTGATGATGATGATGATGATGATCGGGATAATTAGCATGTTTATAATAATTTTTATATGTTTGCGAATTATCGACATCAACGAAAAACTTTTGCAATTTATGACGATGCTCTTCAAATATATCTTCCATTTGCATCATGCATTGCTGCAGTTGATCCTATTTTATTAATGATTAATAAAAAAAATTTATTAAATTAACAATTTTATAATAATGTGAAAAACTATTTTTATTTACCTGTCCAACACTTGTTAGATCTGTGAGTAGACTTAATAGATAGTGTATATTTTGACCGGTGCACAAATCCCATTTTAGACCGCTCATTGCTGCGGCAATACTTGCAGCTGCAATTGTGCTAGCTGAATACTTGGTAAATTTATGTTCTGTTTAAAAATAAAAACGAAGACAAAAGATAAGTATTTTTTTTTTTTTTTTTTTTGATAGTATATTGTGTCTGTAGATCTGTCTGTCTGTCTGTCTGTTTGTATATCTGTCAGTGTACAAATATTTTTTTTGTAATTACCTTTTGCCGCTAGCGATATAAATGCCTGAGCATGCTGACGCACTTTCTCAATGTTCAAGTCGGAGAAGTTTTTACTTGTTATAGGAAGACGTATTATCAATAGTTCTAGAAAATCTAATGGTGTTACCGATGATAAATCCCAGCCAAGGCTGCTTAAAACATAAAGTTCCCATTTCTAATAAATAAAAAAAAAAATAAAAAAAAAATTAAATAAAAAAAAAAATAAAAAAAAAAATTATATTATAAATAAAAAAAAAAATAAATAAATAAATAAATAAAAAAAAAATAAATAAATAAAAATGAAATAAAAAATTCAATTTATATATTAAACTTACAATTAAATCATCCTTAATTATACTGTTATCCGTGTAAAATACCAAAAGTTCTGCAGATAATGCATGACAATTTGGTTCACGTAACTTGGAAGCAAGCAGCAAGCAAGCTGTTGCTAATATTTGTAGATGCATCTTTCGCACCGATTTCTTTGATAGAAAACGATCCAAATAATTGAGCGCTAATAAAACGACTTGCTCTTGACATTTTTCCTCGGTGCAAACCTGTGAAATGATAAATAATAATGATAAATAATAATTTATTAAAAATTTATTAAAATATCATTTTGCCTGTTTTATTTATATTGCTATTATTTGTGATAATGCTTTTGCACTATGTTTTTAATTATTTCATTTCTATAATAAATTTTGAAGAAAAAACGAATTTCTATTTCAAAATGTAGTTTTTTTTTTGTAACTATACGATCAGAACACCCATCGATAATCGATAACATCGGACCGGACGTTGAATTGAACCACTGATCATACCGTTTGAACTTGTGAACACAATTGTTCTTTCATTCATTTATGAACTGGTTTCTATTCCAATGAGGTTAGAAATAAAATGAACTCAAAATGATATACAAATTATTTATCTAAATTGCAATTCGATAAATTTTTATATTTATATTAAAGGTTTTAGCGATTTTAAGTAAAATTTGTATAAAACCATGTGAAGAATATGAAAACTACAAAACATAATTAAATTAAATAACCGAAAAACATAAAATCTTATCATGGAAAACTGATCACTGATTTACATATGTATATTAAATAACTATATACATATTTTAAAACATTTTTGAAAAAATTTCAAATTGCAGAAACTAGTAGCTATCGATTTATCATTTAAAGTTGTAAATATATGATTTTCACTTTGTATGTAAATCAACTACAATTATTAGAGGATACGATCGATCAGCATGTTAATTTCAGTTGATTATGCAAAAAATAAATAATTTCAGTTAAAGTCTTTGCTATTGTGTAAAGCTTTATGAATTTCAGGTCACGGTCTAAAATTAGATATCTTTAATACTATGGTAAGTACCAGTACCAGAGTATCCCAATGTTACAAGGTTTATATATAACTTAAATTTTAAAATTGTAAATAATAGAAAAAAAATACAAAGTTGTTTTTTTTTTTTAAATTTACTTAGGATATATAAACGTAAATTAATATAGTGAAGATTTTTAACAATAATTAAGATCATTTAATAAAAATATTTTTTGAAATCTTAGTAAAATAAATTTCAAGAAACGTTATAATTGTGAACTTGATTTTCTTATGCGCTTTTGTAAATATTTTGTATATGTTCTTTCTTCTATTCATTAAAATATATTGTTATTATTATTTAAAATATATCGTAATATATTATATTTATTAATATATAATATTAATCTAAATAATAATAATATATGTATACATTTTCATGACTAATTTTTTGTAACAAAAATAAATGGTAAACATACATTTTCTTAAAATATGGAATACCCCTCATTGTAAAATTCGCGAATCTTATGAAAATGCAGTTTGATAACATATGAATGCAACACTGTAAGGCATTCAAAATACAACAAAACGCAACACAAAAATAATTATTATCGATGAAATTCCTCAGTGATTGCAACTAAATAGAAATAGAAATACGAAAAGTAAAGAAAAAAAGACAACACGTGTACACAATTAATATTGAATATTGATTGTTGTTGTTTTTGCTTTTGCTTTAAAAGTAATTATTACTTATTTTTTTTTATATACATACATATACGAAAGTCGATTACTTTTAATAAATTATTATTTATCATTATTATTTATCATTTCACAGGTTTGCACCGAGGAAAAATGTCAAGAGCAAGTCGTTTTATTAGCGCTCAATTATTTGGATCGTTTTCTATCAAAGAAATCGGTGCGAAAGATGCATCTACAAATATTAGCAACAGCTTGCTTGCTGCTTGCTTCCAAGTTACGTGAACCAAATTGTCATGCATTATCTGCAGAACTTTTGGTATTTTACACGGATAACAGTATAATTAAGGATGATTTAATTGTAAGTTTAATATATAAATTGAATTTTTTATTTCATTTTTATTTATTTATTTTTTTTTTATTTATTTATTTATTTATTTTTTTTTTTATTTATAATATAATTTTTTTTTTTATTTTTTTTTTTATTTAATTTTTTTTTTATTTTTTTTTTTATTTATTAGAAATGGGAACTTTATGTTTTAAGCAGCCTTGGCTGGGATTTATCATCGGTAACACCATTAGATTTTCTAGAACTATTGATAATACGTCTTCCTATAACAAGTAAAAACTTCTCCGACTTGAACATTGAGAAAGTGCGTCAGCATGCTCAGGCATTTATATCGCTAGCGGCAAAAGGTAATTACAAAAAAAATATTTGTACACTGACAGATATACAAACAGACAGACAGACAGACAGATCTACAGACACAATATACTATCAAAAAAAAAAAAAAAAAAAATACTTATCTTTTGTCTTCGTTTTTATTTTTAAACAGAACATAAATTTACCAAGTATTCAGCTAGCACAATTGCAGCTGCAAGTATTGCCGCAGCAATGAGCGGTCTAAAATGGGATTTGTGCACCGGTCAAAATATACACTATCTATTAAGTCTACTCACAGATCTAACAAGTGTTGGACAGGTAAATAAAAATAGTTTTTCACATTATTATAAAATTGTTAATTTAATAAATTTTTTTTATTAATCATTAATAAAATAGGATCAACTGCAGCAATGCATGATG
>JBAMBR010004759.1:0-25360 GCA_037044475.1 Zaprionus obscuricornis | reverse complement strand
TTATATGTATAGCCAATACCAGTAATGATTTTTGTGCCACACGTGTATATTTGATCAATGAATGTAAATCACGATCATAGCGTGGCAATACAAGGAATCGATAACGTGCATCACTAAAATAATGTGTACCCGATGCTATATAATTCGGTATACCCGATGGTGGACCATTGGCAATATTAGCTGGCACTACAGCAGCTGCTGCTGCTACATTTCCATTCTCCTCATTGCCATTTGAGATTTCTAAAAAATAACAAATTTAAAAAAATATTATGCGAATCTTGATGAAATTTTTGATAGCTTACCCTGCGTCTGATTTGTATTTATTAGACAATGTATTTCCACAAAGAGTGGTCCATTTGAATGTGGTTCTATTTTCACTACATATTTGGCGCTCTCCGAGGAAACTGGACAAACAGTATCATCCGAGGCAAGAAATATTTCACCAAAGTTACCCTTGCCTAAAATTTCAAAATCAAATCATACAAAAATTATAAAATAATATTTATAATAATAAAATATAATTAATTTCAATATTACCAATGGGTCGCCCCAAACGCCAAGCCTTTGATAGAACATCTCGTAGTATAGTGCCATTGACTACAGAGGGACGTAGTGTATAAACTGGTCGTGGTGAATCTGTTGCATTGGAATTATTATAATCGCTATTGTGTCCACCACTGGCAAGTGTGGCCAAGGACAATAAAGAAGCACGTGAGTTAACTGGACATTCAACAGCTGTAGCACCAGCACCAGCACCACCACGTGCTGGCACTTGTGGTGTCTGGAGTAGCGCATCATTAGCTGAACCCGATGAGGATGAATCCTCATCATCGTTTTCATGCCATTCAGCTAGGCGCGGGCATTTCTCCACCGGGGAGGCTTTTAATGCTGGTCGTTTACGTTTACGTGTGCTGCGATCAGATGTTATTGTTGCTGCTGCTTGTGTAGATTCTGTTGTTTGCGATGTCACATGATGATTGCGTTCCGATGCTATCCTTTTGCCCATTTTTCATATAGGCTGTGGCTACGGCAGTTATCGTCGTTGTCTTTTGGGATCACACAGCTGTTTATCCCAAATGAATTTCTGACGCAATCTTTATTTTTTTTTCACTTTCAAGTTTCTAGTTGTTGTGTTTGTGTTTGATGTTGTTAATGTTGTTATTGTTGTTCAGTCTCAAGTTAACGCAAGGCGTTTAAAGGAACGTTGAAGTTTTGTTTTTAAATTTTTTGTTTATATTTTTTCACACGCTTTCTTTGCTGTTGTTATTCGTACTAGAAGAAGAAGAAGAACTAGAGATTAACTCAGTTTATTTTGATTTATGATTTGTCGTTTAAAACACAATACATTTCAAAACAAACAAAAAACACTTAATCACACATTTAAAAAACAAAACAAAACCTATTGTATCCGATACTGATTAATTTTGCATGTGTTTTCTATTTTGTTGTTTCTCATCATTATTATTATTATTTTGCCACCACTAATTCAAGTTTCACGCTCTATTGTTTTGAATTAGTGGTGGCAAAATAATAATAATAATAAAAAAGATGAGAAACAACAAAATGCAAAAAGAAAACACATGCAAAATTAATCAGTATCGGATACAATAGGTTTTGTTTTGTTTTTTTAATGTGTGATTAAGTGTTTTTTTTGTTTGTTTTGAAATGTATTGTGTTTTAAACGACAAATCATAAATCAAAATAAACTGAGTTAATCTCTAGTTCTTCTTCTTCTTCTAGTACGAATAACAACAGCAAAGAAAGCGTGTGAAAAAATATAAACAAAAAATTTAAAAACAAAACTTCAACGTTCCTTTAAACGCCTTGCGTTAACTTGAGACTGAACAACAATAACAACATTAACAACATCAAACACAAACACAACAACTAGAAACTTGAAAGTGAAAAAAAAATAAAGATTGCGTCAGAAATTCATTTGGGATAAACAGCAGTGTGATCCCAAAAGACAACGACGATAACTGCCGTAGCCACAGCCTATATGAAAAATGGGCAAAAGGATAGCATCGGAACGCAATCATCATGTGACATCGCAAACAACAGAATCTACACAAGCAGCAGCAACAATAACATCTGATCGGAGCACACGTAAACGTAAACGACCAGCATTAAAAGCCTCCCCGGTGGAGAAATGCCCGCGCCTAGCTGAATGGCATGAAAACGATGATGAGGATTCATCCTCATCGGGTTCAGCTAATGATGCGCTACTACAGACACCACAAGTGCCAGCACGTGGTGGTGCTGGTGCTACAGCTGTTGAATGTCCAGTTAACTCACGTGCTTCTTTATTGTCCTTAGCCACACTTGCCAGTGGTGGACACAATAGCGATTATAATAATTCCAATGCAACAGATTCACCACGACCAGTTTATACACTACGTCCCTCTGTAGTCAATGGCACTATACTACGAGATGTTCTATCAAAGGCTTGGCGTTTGGGGCGACCCATTGGTAATATTGAAATTAATTATATTTTATTATTATAAATATTATTTTATAATTTTTGTATGATTTGATTTTGAAATTTTAGGCAAGGGTAACTTTGGTGAAATATTTCTTGCCTCGGATGATACTGTTTGTCCAGTTTCCTCGGAGAGCGCCAAATATGTAGTGAAAATAGAACCACATTCAAATGGACCACTCTTTGTGGAAATACATTGTCTAATAAATACAAATCAGACGCAGGGTAAGCTATCAATAATTTTATCAAGATTCGCTTAATATTTTTTTAAATTTTTTATTTTTTAGAAATCTCAAATGGCAATGAGGAGAATGGAAATGTAGCAGCAGCAGCTGCAGTAGTGCCAGCTAATATTGCCAATGGTCCACCATCGGGTATACCGAATTATATAGCATCGGGTACACATTATTTTAGTGATGCACGTTATCGATTCCTTGTATTGCCACGCTATGATCGTGATTTACATTCATTGATCAAATATACACGTGTGGCACAAAAATCATTACTGGTATTGGCCATACATATAATCAATGTATTGGAACATTTACATGATAAAGGCTATTGTCATAATGATATTAAAGCACAAAATTTAATGATATCCAAATGTAAATATCTCAAACGTCAGACAAAGAACTATGAAATGGAACACTATGAGGAGAAACAACAGACAACAGATAGTGGTAATAGTTCGGAGCAAGAGACAAATGATGATGATTATTTTATAAAGAATGAAAAAGAACGTTATCCTGTCAAACGTAATGGTGTTGTTGCTAAAGAAGAAACACATTATGCTGAGGATGAGGATGAAGATTTTGATGATGGCGCTACAACAAATAGTAATAATAGCAATAGTAATAATAGCAACAGTCTAGATATGTATCAGACACCAGTGAATAGCAAGAATAAGCGACGACCACGTACAAATGCACCAGTTGAATATAGTGGCTCAAATCCAATGAGATCATGTCGTCGCAATGATCGTTGCAATTCAAATTCAATGTATGATGAAATGATAAAATCACATTATTTACGTCCATCGAAAAGAGTTAGCTATACGGAATTCTTTAATGAGGATGGACAACCGATGAAACAGACATCATCAAATCGTGAACAATCACCGGTTAGTTCGGATAATGATTGGGATGAATTTGTGCCGCCATCAAGACGCTCAGGTGCTGGTGTAACGCGTAATAAAAAGATAACAACACGTGCTACACTACGTCAAGTACAGAAACAGCAACAGAAACAAGAGCAACAACGACAACAGCTACAACAACAACAACAGCAACAGCAGCAACAACAGCAGCAGCAGCAACAAGTTAAAACTGAAGGCAATGTCAATCGTAGTAGTAAACGATCATCGTATCAAATGATCAAAGTCGAGGAAGAACATGTATTTTTAATCGATTTTGGTTTGGCTTCCAAATATCAAGATCGTGGCATACATCGTCCATTTATAATGGATCAACGACGTGCACATGATGGTACATTGGAGTTTACATCACGTGATGCACATTTAGGTGCACATTCACGTCGAAGTGATCTTGAATGTTTAGGTTATAATTTATTATATTGGTCCGAAGGTTATTTACCATGGAAAGATGTAGCACAGCAGCAGCAACAGGAGAAAGTGCATCGAGCAAAGGAATTATTCATGACAGATGTTTGTGAAATGTTACGACATTTCTATGGCAAACAGGTTCCTAAATATTTGGGTGAATTCCTGCAACAGATTGGACAATTAGCGTATCAGGAGCGTCCCAATTATGAACGTTATCGTAATATATTTAAACGTGAATATCGTCGACTTGGTTACGATTGCAGTCAAATGCGTTTAAGTAGTGATGAAATATTAAATACACGCATTGCAATTAGCAAAGATGAAGTTGATGGCATTACCGGTGGTGGTAAATGCGACATATTTGAATTGAATAATAAATTACCTAGCAATGTGATGCGCAATTCAGTGTTGGGCACACCATTCCAGGATCATTCGTTAACGAATCGTGTATCACCAAAAAATCTGCGTTCCAAAACTACTAAAAAATGTCCAAAGAAAAAGAAATTCTCATGGGCTGAAGTACTATCACAGGATCCTGATCAAATAGCACGTGAACGTGCTGTTAAAGAATTTGAACGTGAAGAAGTCATTTGTCCAATGCAATCACGTTTACCTAGACGCTATGAAGGTAAACCAACCTATGCGATATTGGCCATGGAGCAGAGTAGACGAGATAAGGGATTAACAGTGCCAGAGCATAATACTATTGAACATGTGCCGGCGGTGTCATCAGTTGTTCAGCAAAAGTTGCCAGTTGAAAAGGTTGATGACGATAATGATGATGATGATGATGAGGAAAGTGATGATGATGATGATGATGAGGATGATGAAGATGATGAGGATGATGATGAAAACAATGATAATGAAATTGTGATATTGAATGATACAATAGATAGTTATGTTGTAAGTATATAAAGATATTAAATTATCTGAAATATACAATATTGCTTTTATATTATTTATGTTTTTAGATGCTTGACTCAGAGACAAGCTCGGATGGTGTGCGCAGTCGACGTCGTGGTAGATCAAGAAAACAACAAAATGCAGCAGCAGCGCCAGTAACAAATAAAAGTAAAAGTTCACGTACTAAGGGAACTGTGAAACAAGTATCAACAAATAATAATAATAATAAATCAAAAAATGGCATTAGCCATAATCAAATACAAAATCAAAGAATAATAACAACAACACCGCTAACAACCGTTGGTAGCAACAAACGTGGCTGCGCCACACGGAAAGAGAATAATAATCATAGAAATAGCACATTAGCAGCATCGGCAACTGGTGAAATGGAGCATACAAAATTGAAATCCAATATGAATATGGAACAAGAACAACAACCGAAACAGCGACAACGTCCACGTCGTTGTCTATATAAGACTGAATCCATAATGCGTGGCGTTGAGCAACAACAAAATGTGCAACATCAAGATGTAGAGAATAATTCCAACTATGCTACAAGCATGCAACATCAACAGCAACAACAACAACAGCAGCAGCAACAACAGGATGTTTATAGCAACAACAATGCTTGGCAATATGATGATGAGAATAGCTACGTCAAAGGTCGAAATGTCATCTCGTCCAGACATTGTCGCAAGTGATACAATAGTTAGATTCATCACTATTAACAGCCACCCCCTCGCTACCCCCTTAACTTCATCCTAATCACATAAATATTAACCTACAAAATAGCTACAAAAACAAAACAACAACAAAAAACATTGAAAAGAATTTGTAAAAATTTTCAAAAGTAAAATGAATAGAAATTGAGATTCAAACAATATTTCATTGTAAAAACTAAAAGTTGTGCTGCAAAAAAAAAGTATTTTTAGCTAATAAAAACAACAAAAAAAAAAAAAAAAACTCTTAAGGATCAAAAGCAAAACTGTTCTGGCATTGAATCAGATTAATATATATGCATATATATATATATAAATATAAAAATAATGTAATGCAATTCAAAAAGCAAAAAAAAAAAAAAGTGGCACTTTGCACATTACAAGAGTAAACTATGAGATATTTTTATAATTTTTGTGTTAATTTTCAGTTAGTTTTTTATTATAATAAGCTCTTTTTTAGTTAGTTTTAATTAATTAACTAAGCAAATATCCTACAAAATATTGAAGCTATGCATTAAGCAGAAAAAAAAAACAAATTTGTTAATTGTTAAGACAAACAGCAAAGAAAATAAGGAGATTCAACATTTACAGTTAATGATGATGATGATGATGATGATATGTATATGAAGAGTATCAATGATAGTAATACATATATATATATATATATATATATAATTATATATGGTGCAGTGTTTTTTTAGGTTATGTTTCTATATGGCCTTGATAGCAAATATTATATTCCCAATTTTTAATTATTATTATTATCATTATTATTAATTATGATTATTTTTTCAAGTGTTTTTTCTTTTCTTTAAGTTTCTCGTTTTTAGGTTAACACATCCAATTCAATTTAAATATTAAATATATATATATATTCTATAAACTATGTAATCCCCTCAAAAAAAACAACAAAGGAAAAAAAAAAAAAAAAGTATTTAATATAACTAGATGAAGGTTATTATTGCATAAAACATAAAAATTTAAGTTAGTATATAATTGCGGATAAACATAAATAATTATAATAATAATAATAATAATAAAAAAAAAGAAAAATATAGAAATTATATGTCTTTAAAACTAAAACTAAAACTTTTTTTCTTATTGGGTATAAAAAGAAAAATTATAAGCAAAAATAATATAAATAAAAATTACAAACCAGTAGAATTTCCTCAACAGTTTCAATGCGTCGCACCAATGGAAATAGTCGCATTTCAGCACAGCTAATGAAATTCACAATTATGTTAAATACTCTCTATAAATATTGAAATTACTGCGTACCCGAATTCGGTGACTTTTTTAATTTCCTGTGTCCAACGCGGATCTTCAAGTATTTGAGTGGTCGCACAATAACGTTGTTCATAAACCGGTGGATCAAATATAATTCCAGTATTGCTCATTTTCGTATTGGTTTTAAAATTACCGCAAGGTAATGTATACTCAAACATTTTTTTTTATTTTATGGAATTACACTTATTTGTTTACGTCTATTTCAATTTTAGTGCGACCGCGAGCTGTCTACTGGAAAAATTCCAACTTATAATGATACAAAAGAACAGCCAACTGAATGGAGCTATAAATTGCGTGCAGCCAACTTCAAGTTGCGTTGCGCATTTTTGCGTTTACGATAAGAAAAACTAATCGTTTCTCAAATATATCGATAATTGAGTGCGATAAAATAAATAAGCGCTAGTTTTAAAAATGTATTAAAAATTCAAATAAATTATTAGTAACTATAAATTTGTAAATTTTGTATCTAATCAAATTAATATTATTATTAATAATTTTAAATTAATTTTTTTGTATAATTGTAGTGTTGCAAGTTTTTAAAAAATTTTTGTTTTGTTTTTTTTTTTCTTGTGCTTTCTTGCAAAAAGCTAAGCAAATAATTGAGCCTTTCAGTTGGCACTTGGCAAGATATTAAGACCTTGACTTAAAAAGGTTAAATGTGCAGTGTTGTGCATAAAATCCATGCTTTTGTTTTGTGGCCACTTTTTTGAGGCCCCTCCGGGCAGACAAGTAGCCGCAGCTGGCCAAGCATGACCAAAAGGGTCTGGCCTAAAAATAAAAATATAAAACAAAAATAAAAAAAAAAAAAAATCGAGAAGAAAAAAAAAAATGAAAACGAAAACGAAAACGAAGAGAGAAACCAAAGCCCAAATATTGTTTGACCCTCATTACGTTTGATATTTTCTTTACACATTAAGGACAGGCAACGGCAAAGGCAACGGCAAGGAGTAGGACAGACGTAGCTTTGGCAGAAGCAAAGTTAGTTTTTAACTTTGTTGCTTGTTGCGACTCTTACTCATTTGCCTTGCATGCTGGACAACAACAAGCAGACTATAAGAAACGAAAGTAAAGTTAACATTTAAGCGGCCTGTGGGCAATACAGAAAAATAAACAGAGAGAGCGAGAGAGTGAGAGAGAGAGAGAGAGAGAGGGGGGGAATAAGAGACCAAAATAAAAAGCAAAGAAGAAAAAAGCAGTGAAAGAAAGGGAAAGAAAAACGAAACGAGTTTGTAAAAAAGATTTTGCTTTTCCGTTTTTCTTTCTTGTTTATGGCAATAATACAATTTGGTACAAACGCTTTTCCCGTTTCACTTCTTTTTCATTATTGTTCTACTTGTTGTTGTTGTTGTTGTTGTAGTTTTTTTTTTATTTATTTATTTTGTTTTTGTTGTGGGCAAAAACATTTAAGGCGTTAACTTGTTCTCATTGAATTTTTTTTTGTTTAGTTTTTTTTTTGGGGGGAAAGTGTGTGTGAGAAGGGGAAAAAGGGAGACATGAGGAGTTAAATGAAATGTTTTCGTTATTTTATATACACGCAAATTTTTCGTATAATGAGCAAGATATCAAATAGCCTTCCCTGCTCCAACTACCACACATACACACACACATATTACACAGTAAACTGCTACCCCTCAGTGTTACCTCTGCGTACTTAAGCAGCACTCACACCCAACTTTAGCTTAAGTCTCAAAAACTTGCCAATGTGCACGCACAAACGCAGCAACGTAAACAAATTTGTTGAGACGACAATTTCTAAAAGAAAAAAAAAAATGAAGAAACAGGAGCAGTCAGGGAGAGTGAGAGAGAGAGAGATAGATATATAGTATGGGTGCCGTCCAGGTAAGCACAAAATGAAAAATACATTGGACTAAGGATAAAAGAAAATTATGCAAAAATAAACACAGCGCCAAGAGTGTAGACATGGAAAGCATGGACATGGAGGAGGAAAAGTAAAAAAAGAAAAGAAAAAGTGCGATAAAAACAACGTTGCGACCAAACCTCATACTCTCTCTATATATATATCTCTCTGTCTCTCTCTCTCTCTCTCTGTCTCTTTCTCTGTCTATGCTATTCTGTTTTCAAGGTGATTATCCATAAGCCCACGAACATGATGTTGGCGTCATCTACAGTGACTGAAGACAAAGTTTTACGTCTGCGGCAAAAACGAGATGCCCGGAAGATGAAAGATTTTTACACTACACAAAAAAAAAATAAAATAAAATAATACTCTGCAGTAATATAAGTAAAGTTTTATCAAAGAGCAATTGCTGCATGTCAAAAGTTTAGCTTAGCTTTTTCTTGCAGTGTAATTTTAGCTATTGCTACCTTCTTCTACTACTACTACTGCTGCTGTTGCTGCTGCTGCTGCTGCTGCTGTTGCTGCTGTTGTTGCTGCTGCTGCTGCTGCTGTTGCTGCTGCTGCTGCTGTTGTTGCTGCTGCTGCTGTTGTTGCTGCTATTGTTGCTGCTGCTGCTGTTGTTACTTCTCGCATCTTGCTGGCAGGTATGAAATCCGAGCGTTAATATTTTTTCAGCTGCGCAACAAATTTGTAAATTTTGTAGCCAAGATTTTTATTTTTTTTTTTCGGGTGACAATGAAACGCGGATAAAGCATTTTACGTGCCGATGTTGTCTCTTCTCTCTCTCTGTCTCTCTCGCTCTTGCTCTTTGCCCGCAAGGCAGCTGTCTCTGTCTCGCTTTCTTTCCCACTTTTACTATCTTTCACACTTTGTTTCTGTCTTTCTCACTCCCTCTCTCTCTCTCTCTCTCTCTCTCACTCTTTCACTCTTGTGTCGCTGATTTGGTATAAATTATGCAGGCATCGCTTACAAAACCGGTAAATAGTACGTGCTATATAGATATATGTCTATATAGAGCGAGATAGACAGCGTGAGAGTGAGACAGAGTGAGAGTAAGAGAGAGTGAGTGAGAGTAAGAGAGTGAGAGACAAGCTATGCTTTCAATATGCAGGCATCCGGGCAAAGTCGACTTCATTTTTGGCGTAACAAACAAATTACAAATGTGCTTTTTATGGTGCTGCCACAAAAACAAGGACAAAATCACGCCCCATTTTCACATCCCACATTCCACCCCCCCCAGAACTCTCCATATAGGCCATATACGCACTTGGGACACATTTGTGCGCTCTAATTTTACATCAGCTTTGTGTTTTGTTCACTTCAAGCGGCTTGCGGCGTAGTGCTTTGCTTCTTCTTCGCAGGGAGATAGGGGGGGGGGGGGGTTTAAGAACTGCTGCTGCTTGGTTAGAGGGCGTGGCACAGGGAAACCCAAAAAAAAAAAAAAAAAAAAAAAACCACACAAAAGACATTTGCATTTGAACATGAACGAAATTAGTTTGGTAAGCTTGGTATCCTAATGAATTTCTTTGTATGTGTGTGTGTGTGTGTATATGTGTGTGTTTGTTTGCTGTGTATGTGTGTGTTTGTTCTCAGTGTGTGTTTGTTTGTATTTTGCCTTTATGCGGGTTATTCCTTTACGTTCGCTATGGTCAAAGACTTCAAATCAAATAAAAGCAATATACAAAAAAAAAAAAACAACTAAGAAAATTTTATGCATGGCAAAACCGAAGATTTTATGCACTTACAATAACAAGAAGTTTACGTTCTGTGTAATGCTTAGAACTAGCTGTTGAGTTATTGATGCAAGTTGAGCAAGTATAGTACGTAAAGGCAGGCAGAGAAGTCGACAGCGTGGCAGGAAGATAAACTGATAGACAGACAGATAGAGAGACAGAGACAGACATAGACAGACAAAGACAGACAGACCCGACCGGAGTGAGAGGGAGATAGAGAGATATACAGACAGACAGGCAGACGGACGGATAGATCGACGGGCAGACAGAGGGACATACTGGCGGACAGACAGAGGAACATACAGACGAACAGACGGATAGACAGACAGAAGGACAGATAGAAGGACAGTCAGAGAGGCGGACAGACAGACAGCCGGATAGACATACAGGCAGAGAGATGGACGGACAGACAGACAGACAGACAGACATGCGGATAGACAGAAGGACAGACAGAAGGACAGTCAAAGAGGCGGACAGACAGACAGTCAGAGAGATGGACGGACAGACAGATGGACGGACAGATGGACGGACACACAGACAGACAGACAGACATATAAACAGACAGACAGACAGGCGGACAGACAGAAGGACAGACATAAGGACAGACAGAGGGGCGGACAGGCAGACAGGCAGATGGGCAGACGGACAGGCTGACTGACAGGCAGGCAGACAGAGAGACAATCAGATGGATAGACAGACAGATGGACAGACAGAAGGAGAGACAGACGAGCGGACTGACCAGACCAGACTGACAGGGAGATAGAGAGTCAGAGAGACATACAGACGAAGAGACCGACAGACAGAGAGTCAGAGAGACAATCAGATGGATAGGCAGACAAACTGCCAGACAGTCAGGTCGATGGACAACGGCAGCGACAGATAGACATAAGGATAGGCAGGCATAGACATAGAGACAGATAGACATATCGATAGGCAGGCATAGACATAGAGATTCAGACAGTCAAAGTAAGTTCTACTCCTCACTTTCAGCTGATCAAAAATATATATATATATAGTATACAGTCTACCTGTTGTCTGCTATGCCATAGTGCATAGACTCACAGTAAGTGTATTGATTGACAAAAATATGTTTTCATATTGTATATTCACATGTTATATAACACACATAACATACATATAGACCTGAATGTATATATATATATATGTATATATATAAAACCGATATTGAACCATTTGCAAGTGCATTTGAGTGGAAGACCGCAAAACCAATTCATCGTCTCACAAGCTCTCGTCAGTGAGCACAATTCGCTGAAAAAACATTTACGTAAATGAAATAACATTCATGTTTGTTCGCCCATACAACAAAACACATGCGTCGCACGAGGAGCAAGTGTCGGAAGGGGGGGGGGGGGAGGTAGAGTTAGGGGCACAAATGGAATCTGGCGCACAGATTGAAGATGGGAAAGAGCTTGCCTGGCTGCCTGCCTGCCTGTGTGTGACTGGCCATGACACTGTGGAAATGTTACCACAAAACTGCAGCAGATGAGCTTGATGTTGCCTTATACTACACATAGCTTGGGCAACAAGTTGTACTCCGCCTATAGCTTCAGTTACAGCAGCAGTAGCAGTAGCAGTAGCAGTAGCAGCAGTTCAGCTGACTGTTACAATTTCTGTGGCAATATAATGATGATGATGATGATGATGATGATGATGATGTGTTCAGCAAGCAGACGACACAGCGGTTGCGCCACTGCTCAACACTCTTAACACACACAAACACACAGCAAAATATGTTTCGATAGCTCTTGTGCCCTTTTTCATATGTATGTGTGTGTGTTTGTTGTATATTTGTTGTGTGTGTGTGTTGTTTTGTTTGCCTACAAATCGTGTGCAACGACCGCACATGGAAATCAAATGAAAACTACTCGCAACAACTGTTAAACACACACAGTGCAAGAGCGCCAGAGAGAGAGCGAGAGTGAGAGAGAGTGAGAGAGAGCGCATGAAAGGCCATTGGGATTGTGTTTAAGGTTCGTGGAATTTTGGTCCAAGGGCAACAGACTGACACGCAGCTTCCCTTGCTACCGTTAGCTCTCTGCCCTTTCCCTTCCCTTCTCTGCCATCACTTCCACTTCCATCTCTTCATCATATTGCCACTGTACCCGCAACTTTTGCTCATCTTGCCATAAATCTGCCATTTTATGAACGAACTACCTTGAAATGGCAAAAAAGCTTTTTGCACTGCATACAACACACGCAAACATACAACACACACACACACACACATAGCACACACACATATACATATAGAAAAGGTCAACGCATATCGTTTTAATCAGCGCACGCTGTAAACCAACAGAGAAATCGGTTGTGGCTGCCATTATGTTTTCTATGCGTTCAACTTACACACACATACATACATACATGCTATGCTATAATTGGACTTTCATATTTTTGCGGTTAAATTAATGAGATAAATTCATGCAATTTATTATGCTTTAATTCAATGATATCTCTATAGTTTTTTTTTTTTATATAGTTTGTAAATAGTTTTTATAGTCTAGTTATAGTTTATCATTCTATAATTTATATTAGTTTAATATGCAATTCAAG
The DNA here is from genome assembly GCA_037044475.1 of Zaprionus obscuricornis. Lineage (NCBI taxonomy): Eukaryota > Metazoa > Arthropoda > Insecta > Diptera > Drosophilidae > Zaprionus > Zaprionus obscuricornis. The sequence continues at coordinate 12,246 of JBAMBR010004759.1, read as the reverse complement.
GAATTCTAGAAAATTATAAAATAATTTTAGAAAATAATAAATATAATTTTCTATTTCTTTTATGTTTTTCTTAACTTAAAAAACTTTACAGGATAAATTTGTTTTTAAATATTTTAAATATTCATTCTACAATTTTAATTAGTCTGAAGTTATTTACAAAATATTTTTTTTTAATAAATCTATAAATTTATATTTTAAAATAAGCTTCAGTTAATCTCTTTTTAGATCTATGAAAATTTGTTTTTAAATTTTTACTATTTTTATTATTTTTTTATTTTATTTTTTCAAATTTTTTTTATTATTTTATTTTCCTTGTTATCTATTTTTATTTTACTTATTTCTTTGTTTTTTATTTTATTAAAAATTTTGTAATTATTTATTTTAAGAAAATATTTTAAAACTTATTTTAACATTTCTTTACATTTTTTTTAAAAAAATTTTAAAAAACTTGTTTTTAAATTTTTGTAGACATTTTTTTTTAAATTTTTTTATTGAAAATTTTCTTGAAATTTTTTATGAAAATTGTTTTTGAAATTTTTTTTTTAAAATTTTTTTTTGAAAAATTTTTTTTGAAAATTTTTTTGAAAAATTTTTTTTGGAAATTTTTTTGAAAAATTATTTTTGAAAATTTTTTTGAAAAATTGTTTTTTAAAATTTTTTTGAAATTTTTTTTTGAAAAATTATTTTTGAAAATTTTTTTGAAAAATTGTTTTTTAAAATTTTTTTGAAATTTTTTTTTGAAAAATTTTTTTTGCAATTTTTTTTTGAAATTTTTTTTTTTAAATTTATTAAAATAATCTAAACCTTTTTTAAATCTATGAAAATTTTAAGAAAATATTTTAAGACTCATTGTAACATATCTTTAAATATTTTATAAATAAATATAAATATAAAATAAAAATAAATAAAATTTTTAAAAAAATAATCTTATAATTTTTTTAAAAAAAAAATAATCTTATAATTTTTTAAAAAAAAAATAATCTTATAATTTTTTTAACTTATGAAAATTCTTTAATATTATTTTATATTTTTTCCTGTTATTTTTTTTTTATTTATCAATAATTTTGTAATTATTAATTTTTTATTAAGGAAAATTTGTAAACAAACATAAAATTTGTTTAAATATTTTAAAAATAAATCTATAAAATTTTTATGAAAATAAGCTACAACTTTTCTAGATCTAAAAGAATTTTGTAAAATTTTCATAGAATTTTTATTTTATTTTTTCAAAATTTATTTTAATTTTTTTCTAAATAATTTCTCTAACATAACTCTAGCATAACATTTTGTTAAATATATATATAATGTAAATCTTGATATATTTCAAATCTGTTAAACTTTTTCACTTTTCCCTGAATTAAAAATTAATTTATATAATTTCACATGAAAAATTTGTTCACATATTCTCTCGACAATTAATTGCAGCAAAATTCTCTAAAGTATTAGAATCATAATTCTAATAACTGAAATGTAAAATGAAAAAAAATCTCTAAAATTTATGTGATATGTAAAATAGAAGGCAGTATATAAAATGTGTGCGTATAATTAATTTTCATGGTAATTTGCAGCTTATAATTTATGCATTGAATTCAAGTTGAATTTAATCTATAATAAAGCCATGACAAAGCTGTCAACTAATTAAAATAAATAAATGACTATTAAATAATTTTAAGCAGATTACAAAAAAAAAGAAAATGAAAATAAAAATTAAATAGAAATAGAAATAATAAAAGCTATTTATATGTGAATATATAATTGTGAATCTTCTATATATATATTCATAGCGATTCATACATTCATTCATTCATTGTGCAATAAGTGTCAGGACTTACGGTATGTCAGCAAAAACTTTTCCAATTAAAGCGAGCAACAAAATGAATTATTTGAATCGTTGCCAAAAAAACAAAAAAATTTGTTATGCTATTTTTTTTTTTGCCTTCTTCGTCTGTTTGCTGCTGCTACTGCTACTGCTACTGCTTCTGCTTGTTGCTGTGTGTCCTCTGTGCGATGTTGACTTGTCGCACTGTGTGAAAATCATTGAGGCATATGAATGTCGTCGTCGTCTATTCGCTGATTACAGCTATGTAAGAGTAAGAGGCGTTGACTAGGACTTTAACTTCAAGCTCACTTCTCTACACACTCCACACGACACACGACACACTCTTGCACACTCGACACCCCACATGCCACATTGCTCGACACACTCGACTCTGTCACTTCTTCATTGCTCCACCTACTGCTGCCCCTGCTTCAAAAGCGCCATCGTTTTCACGCATTCGCCTCATTGCGCTTCGCCTGGCAGCAGCAACAGTAGGTGGTCGGTCGGTCGCTGGCATGTGGCATGCGGCATGCGGCAGGCAGTTTAAGCAATTAACTCAACAATATGCGGGCATGGTATATGCTTAGGCACGGCTTGATTAGCAGTTGCCACTGCTGACTCTCTGCTTCAGTCTCTACCTCTGCCTCAGTCGGTAACTCAGCCTCAGCCTGCTGCCTCGTCAAAAATGCAGTTTTTAGCTAAAAGCCGTAACGCCTACAAAATTCAACCGCAATACACTGCGAGAATTAAGGTAAGAAATTATTTTTCAGTTTTTAAAAGTATTTTTTTTTTTAATTTTAAAACAATTTTTTTTTATATAAAATTTTTAATTTTTTTTTTTGAAAATTTTCGTTTAAAAATGTTTTTTTTAGAAAAATTTTTTTTTGAAGATTTTTTTGAAGATTTTTTTTAAAATATTTTTTTAAAATATTTTTTGAAAATTTTTTTTTTTAATTTTTTTTAATTTTTTTTAAAATTTTTTTTTTGAAAATTTTTTTGAAATTTTTTTTGAATTTTTTTTTTAAATTTTGTTGAAATTTTTTTGAAATTTTTGTTGAAAATTTTTTTTTTGAAATTTTTTTAGAAATTTTTTTATGAAAATTTTTTTGAAATTTTTTTTTTAAAAATTTTTTGAAAATTTTTTTTTAAAATTTTGTTGAAATTTTTTTTTTAAATTTTTTTTGAAAAATTTTTTGAAAAATTTTTTGAAAATTTTTTGAAAAATTTTTTGAAAATTTTTTGAAAAATTTTTTGAAAATTTTTTTTAAAATTTTGTTGAAATTTTTTGTTGAAATTTTTGTTGAATATTTTTTTTTTCAAATATTTTTTGAAAATTTTTTGTTAAAATTTTTTTATAGTATTTGAATTTTTTATTTTTATAATTTTTTTACATTTTTTTTTTTTCAATGAAATTTTTTTTTCAAAATGCGGTTTTCAATTTTATTTATATAATTTATAAACATTTTTTTGTTGCCTTTTTTATTTTTATTTTGTTTTATCTGTTTTTTTTTTGCAGTGTTTCTCTACGTGTCTCTGCATGTTCTAACATTGCATTCCCCATTCGTGTTCTAACACTCTGCTTCTGCTTTTCCTTCTGTCTGTCTGTCTGTTTGTCTATCTGTCTGTTTGCCTGTGCCTCGTGTTATTGTTTGTTTAACACGAACGACAGCTGCATTGTCAACTCCTGCATCAGCAGCTGTTCGTTCCTCTGGTCTTTTGTTTCCTGCTGCTTCTTTCTCCTTTTCCTCACATCTGCTGCTGCCTTTGCTGCTGCCAATGCCAACGTCAACGTCAACGTCAACGCCAATGCCAATGTCTGCTGTTAGTGCTGCTGGGCGTATACAAAGCACATCTAATTGGGCGACTTATGCGTTGTCCCTGGGCCCACATGACGTATACGTGTTTTGCATAGGTGCCCAGCGAATCTACAGTGTCTACAAATTTTTGTCAGCTTTTTGTAATTGCTTTTGCAAGTGAGACATGTACCACATTCACATACTGTCCAGCTAGACAGTCAGTCAGTCAGCTTCCACTCCCTCTCTCTCTCTTTCTGCCACTCTCTCTCTCTCCCAGTCAGCGCTGACTTAATTAAGTGCTGCGTGTGCTGTGAGCAAGAATTTTATTGGTAAAGTAAACGAAATTCTTTAGTAATTTTTATGAGCATTGTTTTGCTGCTTTCTTTTTCCCCATATATAAATAGAAATTTATTCTTTCTTCTTCTGCTTCTGCTTCGTCTTCTACTTGTTCTTCTACTTCTTCTTCTACTTCTTCTTCTACTACTTCCGCTGTCTATGCTTAAATACTCAAATGTGGAAATTGTAAAAGTCAAAAAATGTTTTAATTATCTTTTGATATCATTATAAAAGTTCTTTTTCTTCTTTCAAGAGAAGCAGTAGCAGCAGCAGCAGCAGCAGCTACAACAGCAGCAGTTACAATAGCAGCAGCTACAGCAGCAGCAAGACAAGAAAATTGAAGAAAACAACAGAACCTAAAGCTCAAGTTCAAGCTCAAGCTCAAGCTCAAGCTGCTGTTGCTAAACTAATCCTCAGCTTCGTCAGGTGTCTTAACTCACAGAGTTGGACAGATAGCATGGAGTAGCAACAGCAGAAAGAACTGAAGGAGCAGTAACAGCAGCAGCAGCAGCAGCAGCAGCAACAGCAGCAACAACAACAGCAGAGGAAGCAGAAGAAACAGAAGTAGCAACAGCAACTGAAGCAGCTGTCGAAGTAGCTGAAGAAGTAGCAGAAGGTGCTGTAGGAGCAGTAGCAGAGGAAGAAGAAGTAGCAGCAGCAACAGCAGCAGAGGAATAAGAAGTAGCAGCAGCAGCAGCAGCAGAGAGAGAAGAAGTAGCAGCAGCAGCAGCAGCATCAGCAGAGGAAGGAGCAAAAGCAGCAGCAGCAGGAGCTGGTGTTGAGGGAGCAGCAGAAACAGTTGGGAAAGAAGCAGCAGCAGGTGATGAAAAAGCACCAGCAGCAGCAGCAGGTGATGAAGAGAGAAAAGAAGCAGCAGCAGCAACAGCAGCAGCATTGACAGTAGAAGCAGTAGGAGCAGTAGGAGCAGCAGTAGCAGAAGCAGCAACTGATGAAGAAGAAGAAGGAGCAGCAGCAGCAGTAACACACGCAGTAGCAGTAGGAGCAGCAGTAGCAGAAGCAGCAGATGATGAAGAAGAAGAAGGAGCAGCAGCAGCAGGTGATGAAGAGAGAAAAGAAGCAGCAGCAGCAGTAACACACGCAGTAGCAGTAGGAGCAGCAGTAGGAGCAGCAGTAGGAGCAGCAGTAGGAGCAGCAGTAGGAGCAGCAGTAGCAGAAGCAGATGAAGAAGGAGAAGGAGCAGCAGTAGCAGCAGCAAGGGGCAGCAAGGGGCAGCAAGGGAAAGAAGCAGATGAAACCAAAAGCAAAATTGGTATACAAAAAGCCGTAGATGATGATGATGATGATGATGACAACGATGATGATGATGATGATGATGATGTCTCTTCATTTCATTTTTGTGTTGCGTTTTGCGTTTGCATTTTAAGCAGCTAAAAAGGACACGAAGGACACATGTGAGAACGCTGCTTGAAGCACAATGTTAAAGCCTGACAGTCAGCCACAAGCCAAAACCCAATAGTATGAGTCCATTGTTATATCTCTCTTTTACTGTGTTACGAGTGTGTCCCCCTGTCTCTCTTGGTGTGTGTGTAGAGTGTGTATGTGTATGTGTGTGAATTGTGTTTGTGTGTTTGTGTGCGTGTCTGTAAAGTTATTAAAAGCATTCAAAACATGCGCCAGCTGCCGTTTAGGCGTTAGCATGGGCGTGTCATTTACATAACTACACACACAACACACACACACACACACTCAGAGAGAGAGAGAGAGAGACACACACACACACACACAGAGATACATAACACACCTAACGTTGAGCTAAAGAAATGAAGCCTAACATGACATGAATACACTTCCCACTCAATGTTCAACACTTGCTCACTTCCTCACACTCTCTCTGCCTATCTCTCTCTCTCTCTGTTAGCCGCCCCCCCCAACTCCCTTTCCACTGTCAGCTTTGGGGACTACACTAAGCATCGATGGGGTCCACGCTTTATGACTCTGGCATAACAAAAATGTTATACAAAAATTACACAACCGCAACAAATTAGCAATAAACACAGCTGAAACAACAAAATGCGAGTGTCATGTTATTGTTTTCACTTCCTTCCCCCTCCACACACTCACATACGCACTCTCTAACTCTAATTCTATCTCTTTCTCACACAAGCACAAATATTATTTTTAGCCTGCTGATAAGCATCGAGCATCGAACATTGAGCAACAGTTCATGACATGGTTATAGATAATTTGCCTATGATAATGCATAAATTTATGTAAATTTATTTACAAATATTTGTTATACATTATTCTATTTTCTCATTTTATCATTTTCTATATTTGATATTCAATAATTATTACAATATTTATTCATATTTATTTATTTAATCACATAAGCTAACAATGCGCTTATCTAATTCTAATTTTTAATACCCTTGCACTCAGAGAGTATATTAATTTTTCATAGGTGTTTGTAACGTCCTTTAAATTTTCGTTAAGCTAAAATAGAAATAAATAAATTTTATTTAATAAAAAATTTCCAAAAAACAAATACTTAAAATTTGGGTATTTTTAAATTTCCGTTACAAAAAAAAAAAAATCTTCGCTGGAAATGTCAAAATCATGCGAGTTGCAGTGTGAAATACCAGGCGATCAGTAACTAACAGCAAGTCACAACATTTATTTTACTTTTAACATGAAACTGTTAATTTTAGCAGCTGGAGTAAAGATTTTCGACAATAAAGAGCGAGAGAGAATATTATTATCAGCAAGCAGATAAATTTGTGTGGCATACTTTCGGGCTGTTATTTTATTTTTGCGCCCTTGCAGACGTAACTGATGTTTGAAAATTTGAAATTTCAAATATTCGTTATCAAAAATTAGAATGAAATTTCAACATTTAATTTCTAACTCTCAATATTTCAATCTCTCAATCTATCAATATCACAATTTAAAAAAAATATTTGCACTACATTTATTTTATTTTTTTTTTTTTTGTACAACTGTAGTTGTGAGTTAACTAACGGTATTCATTAAGCTAGATAAACTGAAATCTTTGCATGCATATTTATTTTAGATTTTTCTTTATGCAAATTGATTAAATAGAAAATGGAAAATGTGCAAAATGTGAAAATTCAATCACATAATGGCAGGCAAACAAACAAAAATGTGAATGGAAAACTTTTTGCAATGTTTTCTTTTTTTTGAATAAGTTTTTCTTTGCAGCTATTTCTATATCTATCTCTCTTAATCACTTACTCTCTCTCTCTCTCTCTCTTTTACTTACGATCTCTGTATGAGTCTGGGCAATTATGCAAATGTTGTTGTTATTGCATTAGTTGTTGTTGCTGTTGCTGCTGCTGCTGCTTCTGACAACATTCAAATTGCATGGCACTCAATCAAAATGCATCGAATGTGAAATACGAATACAAATGTGTATGTGAATGTGAATGTGAATGCGACTGCGAATACTTAATACGAATATGATGCAAAAAGTGCTTGCAGGTCGAACAGGATGTACAGCATGGACAGGATATACATATATACATATACAGGCAGCCATGCAACCTTTTGCCACTGACTGCTGGAATGTGTCTATGTGTGTGTGTGTGTGTGTGTGTGTGTTCTATGCAGCTGACCTCATTTGAATTGCATTTGTCCTGCTCTCACTCTCTGTCACTCTCTCGCTCGCTTGCCTTGTGAAAACTTTGCGTTTATCAGCAGCTGCCAGCTGCCAGTCTGTCTGTCTGAAAGTCTTTACCCTTTTGTTCGTTGTTGTTGTTGTTGTTGTCCTATCATACGTCCGCTTGTCTGTTTAAGTTGTCTGTTCGCCTTGTCTGTCCGCCTTTAGTTCATTCTGTCTCTGCTTGTCCATCAGCATAATCGCTCGACATGCAGTGTCTGTGTCTTCACTGTTTGCTCTGTTTGCTCTGTAACAAGCAAAAACTAAACGCATTCCACTGATTAGCCAGCACGCCTCCAATCCCTGCCATTACACAGCGAGAAATAGAAAAGTTTTTCTTTTCAGAAGCTATGCGAGATTAGCGCTAGCATTTCTCACAGTGTATGTCTCCATCACCAAACGCACTAAAAGCGACATCAATTGGCATTAAAAGCGAACTGATTGACCTGCAATGGCATGGCAAGGAATTCCTGCATAGAATTGCAAATGAATGTGGCAGGTGTCGCAAGGCATACACAATGCCAAGTCTATTTTATGCGTGAGTATGAGCATATAAAATTTTGCTGCCTTAAATTTAACAAAAAAAAAAAATAAAATAATTGCTGCAAAATATATATAAAAAAAGAAAGAAATCTCATTTTAACGAAGCAAAAAAAAAATCAAATCAGAAACCAATTTGGCAATTTGATATTTCAGCATGCCAAATGAAGTTGAAGTCGAATAAGAGTAAGCAGTCGCGAGTGCGAGTGCGAGAGAGTGAGAGAAACTCGTTTCAATTCCCATTGTCTGGCATTTTATCATTATGGTTTATTTGATTAGAACGAGATGCTGAAAGCGACGCGCAGCAGTGGGAGGAACGCATGAGAATGGGAGACCAGTGCCAGTGGCTTGTTATGACTGTGTGAGAGAGAGTGAGAGCAAGAGTGTGTATGATTTTGAAGAGGGAATATTCTATGTGTGTGTGTGTGAGTGTGAGCAGAATATGTACATTAAATGCAGTAAAATTTGTTATGCGATGCGTTGCGTTATGCAATTTGTTTTTTTTTTTGTCTTTTTATACTCGGTGCCCTATGGGAACCAAGAGTATATTGGGTTAGTGACAAGAGCAAATGTATGTAACACCCATAAGGAGGCGTGGCCGACCCCCTAAAGTATATATATTCTGACTCAGGATCAATAGCCGAGTCCGATCTGGTCTGTCCGTCTGTCTGTCCGTCTGTCTGTTTGAACGCAAAGAACTTCTAAACTATAAGAGCTAGAGAAACCAAATTTGGTATGTAGGTTCCCATATAGCATAATTCGATCGAGTTTATTTCAAACTTTGGATGCCACGCCCCGTTTCTTATCTCAGCTTCTATAAGCACTAGAGACTTGTAATTTGGAAGGGAACATTTAAGCATCAATATAAAACAGTATCTCAGAAATGTGAAAAGCAACTGAAATGTGCTGCTAATGAATGCAAAGAGCAAAAAGTGAAAAGCAAAATAAAACAAAAAAAAAAAACACGAAGCAAAAGCACAAAATTGATGCTGTTTAATTAAGCAAAAGCGTGATTTTCTATATAGAAAAAAAATAAGAAAATGTAAACAGTGAAGTGAGTGTGATTCCTATGATATTTCAGTTAAAATTTATTTACTGGCAGTTATTTTAAATTGGAAGTGCCTTCCTCCTCGATTCTCATAAGTTAAAGCTAGGCTTTAGTATGAAGCAGCAGGCAAACAGTGAAGTGAGTGCTGATTCCTATGATATTTCAGTTATATTTAAATATATATTTTATTTCCTCGCTGTTATTTAAAATTGGGAAGTGCCTTCCTCCTCGATTCTCATAAGTTAAAGCTAGGCTTTAACTTATGAGAATCGAGGAGGAAGGCACTTCCCAATTTAAAATAACTGCCAGGAAATAAAATATTATTTAAATATAACTGAAATATCATAGGAATCACACTCACTTCACTGTTTGCCTGCTGCTTCATACTAAAGCCTAGCTTTAACTTATGAGAATCGAGGAGGAAGGCACTTCCAATTTAAAATAACTGCCAGTAAATAAATTTTAACTGAAATATCATAGGAATCACACTCACTTCACTGTTTACATTTTCTTATTTTTTTTTCTATATAGAAAATCACGCTTTTGCTTAATTAAACAGCATCAATTTTGTGCTTTTGCTTCGTGTTTTTTTTTTTTGTTTTATTTTGCTTTTCACTTTTTGCTCTTTGCATTCATTAGCAGCACATTTCAGTTGCTTTTCACATTTCTGAGATACTGTTTTATATTGATGCTTAAATGTTCCCTTCCAAATTACAAGTCTCTAGTGCTTATAGAAGCTGAGATAAGAAACGGGGCGTGGCATCCAAAGTTTGAAATAAACTCGATCGAATTATGCTATATGGGAACCTACATACCAAATTTGGTTTCTCTAGCTCTTATAGTTTAGAAGTTCTTTGCGTTCAAACAGACAGACGGACAGACAGACAGAACGGACATGGCCAAATCGACTCGGCTATTGATCCTGAGTCAGAATATATATCCTTTATGGGGTCTGCCACGCCTCCTTATGGGTGTTACATACATTTGCTCTTGTCACTAACCCAATATACTCTTGGTTCCCATAGGGCACCGAGTATAAAAAGACAAAAAAAAACAAATTGCATAACGCAAATCATCGCATAACAAATTTTACTGCATTTAATGTACATATTCTGCTCACACTCACACACACACACATAGAATATTCCCTCTTCAAAATCATACACACTCTTGCTCTCACTCTCTCTCACACAGTCATAACAAGCCACTGGCACTGGTCTCCCATTCTCATGCGTTCCTCCCACTGCTGCGCGTCGCTTTCAGCATCTCGTTCTAATCAAATAAACCATAATGATAAAATGCCAGACAATGGGAATTGAAACGAGTTTCTCTCACTCTCTCGCACTCGCACTCGCGACTGCTTACTCTTATTCGACTTCAACTTCATTTGGCATGCTGAAATATCAAATTGCCAAATTGGTTTCTGATTTGATTTTTTTTTTTGCTTCGTTAAAATGAGATTTCTTTCTTTTTTTATATATATTTTGCAGCAATTATTTTATTTTTTTTTTGTTAAATTTAAGGCAGCAAAATTTTATACGCATACAATAGACTTGGCAGACTTGTGTATGCCTTGCGACACCTGTCACATTCATTTGCAATTCCATGCAGGAATTCCTTGCCATGCCATTGCAGGTCAATCAGTTCGCTTTTAATGCCAATTGATGTCGTTTTTAGTGCGTTTGGTGATGGAGATATACACTGTGAGAAAGGCGTAAGACTATGCCAGCGCTAAGCTAGCATAGCTTTGATATGAAACTTTTCTATTTCTCGCTGTGTAGTGGCAGGGATTGGAGGCGTGCTGGCTAATCAGTGGAATGCGTTTAGTTTTTGCTTGTTACAGAGCAAACAGAGAAGACACAGACACTGCATGTCGAGCGATTATGCTGATGGACAAGCAGAGACAGAATGAACTAAAGGCGGACAGACAAGGCGAACAGACAACTTAAACAGACAAGCGGACGTATGATAGGACAACAACAACAACAACGAACAAAAGGGTAAAGACTTTCAGACAGACAGACTGGCAGCTGACAGCTGCTGATAAACGCAAAGTTTTCACAAGGCAAGCGAGCGAGAGAGTGACAGAGAGTGAGAGCAGGACAAATGCAATTCAAATGAGGTCAGCTGCATAGAACACACACACACACACACACACACACATAGACACATTCCAGCAGTCAGTGGCAAAAGGTTGCATGGCTGCCTGTATATGTATATGTATATGTATATCCTGTCCATGCTGTACATCCTGTTCGACCTGCAAGCACTTTTTGCATCATATTCGTATTAAGTATTCGCAGTCGCATTCACATTCACATTCACATACACATTTGTATTCGTATTTCACATTCGATGCATTTTGATTGAGTGCCATGCAATTTGAATGTTGTCAGAGCAGCAGCAGCAGCAAGCAACAGCAACAACAACTAATGCAATAACAACAACATTTGCATAATTGCCCAGACTCATACAGAGATCGTAAGTAAAAGAGAGAGAGAGAGAGAGAGTAAGTGATTAAGAGAGATAGATATAGAAATAGCTGCAAAGAAAAACTTATTCAGAAAAAAAAAAGAAAACATTGCAAAAAGTTTTCCATTCACATTTTTGTTTGTTTGCCTGCCATTATGTGATTGAATTTTCACATTTTGCACATTTTCCATTTTCTATTTAATCAATTTGCATAAAGAAAAATCTAAAATAAATATGCATGCAAAGATTTCAGTTTATCTAGCTTAATGAATACCGTTAGTTAACTCACAACTACAGTTGTACAAAAAAAAAAAAAAATAAAATAAATGTAGTGCAAATATTTTTTTTAAATTGTGATATTGATAGATTGAGAGATTGAAATATTGAGAGTTAGAAATTAAATGTTGAAATTTCATTCTAATTTTTGATAACGAATATTTGAAATTTCAAATTTTCAAACATCAGTTACGTCTGCAAGGGCGCAAAAATAAAATAACAGCCCGAAAGTATGCCACACAAATTTATCTGCTTGCTGATAATAATATTCTCTCTCGCTCTTTATTGTCGAAAATCTTTACTCCAGCTGCTAAAATTAACA
>JBAMBR010004755.1:0-10746 GCA_037044475.1 Zaprionus obscuricornis | reverse complement strand
TGTGCGATATCGTCGTTGTCGTCGTCGTCGTCGTCATGACAATCATTTTGCTCTTGCTCTGCAGCTGATTTCCATCTAAAGTTATACGACAAAAAAAAAACAAGCAAAATTCGCACAGAATTTCTGTGCAAATAGCGGCACAAATATATATATATATATATTTTTTTTTTTATGCGGCATTGCGACATGTGGAACAAGGTGGCAGATGTCAATAAGTGCCAGGCACAAAAAAAACGAATGAAAGAAAAAGAAGAACTGAAAACGCAGTAACAAAAGTAACGTTTGACACCCAATTACGGCGTGAAATCAAAAGGAAATTTCTTTGGGGAATATATACTATGTATGCTATGCGATGGTAGCAACTGCAAAAGCAAAAGCAATACAGGCTGATAATAAGCGCTATGTGTTTTCTGTTTTCCTTTTTTTTTCTTTTTTTTTTTGATGAGCAATTTCATGAAATTGATCGAAAACAAATTTAACAAAAAAAAAAATATACTATATATATATTTATCTACAAATTTTTTTTTGTAACAACTTCATCAATTTGTTGTATTTTTGTGTATTTTTATTTATACTAATTTTATATGTAAATAATTTTACATATTTTGTAAATTTATTTATTTAAATAATTATATAAAAATATAAAAATGTAATATGTATTAATTAAATTATTTTTAGTTAATTTTATATTTTAATTAATGAAAAACTTTATTATTATTTTATTATTTTAATAATTGTTTACTTCAATTTTTATTGATTAAATTATTTATTTTTATTAAAAAAAATATTATTAATAATTTTAAATATTTTTTTTTATTAACGTCAATTAATAATTTTATATAAAATGTTTATTTATTAATTTTTTAGTTATTTTATAAATTATAAAAATTGATTTTATTTTATAATATCATTTTTTTTTAATGTAATATTATAATAGAAATATAGAAATAATATTAGTAATTTTACATATTTTTTATTAATCTCAATTAATAATTTCATATTAAATGTTTATTTATTTATTTTTTTGTTGTTTAATGAATTATAAAAATTGATTTTATTTTATGAAATATATTTTTTTTTTTTTAATTTATTATTACAATAGAAATATAGAAATAGAAATTTTAAATATTTTTTTATTAATCCCAATTAATAATTTCAAATTAAATGTTTATGAATAACATATATTTGTTATTTAATAAATTATTAAAATTGATTTTATTTTATAATATAATTTTTTTTTTAATTTATAATTATAATAGAAATAAAGAAATAATATTAGTAATTTTAAATATTTTTTTATTTACCTCAATGAATATTTTCATATTAAATGTTTATTTATTATTTTCTTGTTATTGTTTAATAAATTATAAAAATTGGTTATATATAATATAAATATAAGAAATATAATTTATTTCATTTATTATTATTTCTTCGCTAACAGTTATTTTTTTTTTTATTTATTTATTTTAATTATTTAATTTTTTTATAAATTTATTTTATTTAATTATAATATGTAATTATTTATTTTATTAATTTTTTTAAATTTTAAATAATTTATTATTACAATTATAAATGCATATATTTATATAAATTATTTTTAATTTTTATTATATTTTTCATTATAATAAATATAAATATTTTTTTTTAAATATTTAATTATTTTTAAAAAATATTTAAATAACATTGAATTAAGTCTTTAAAATAGGCAAAAATTTACCGTAGCTTTAATCAAATTCAATATTTTTATTCGTAACTAAAAATATCAAAATACCTTTCTTTGTTTTTATATTTTATTTTTTATTATTGTTGTTGTTTTACTTATTGTCCTGGCAACTATTTCTTCTCTTCATCATATTTTTTTTTGTTTGAAATAGCAGCTGAAACCATTTAACTGCAAAACGGCAACAAAACTTTTACATGCGTAATAAATTTGTATATTTCTATATAAATATTTTTGTCTTTTTTTTTCTTGTTTTCCTCTCTCTACATTCATCTCTGTATTTTCCATTATGTAAACGAATGTTGTAACATTTATATGGCTTTTGATGTTTGGCAATAAAAAACGTTTTGCTAACCTTCAGCGTGTGGGGAGGGGAAACAGTAACATTTTGTCTTCAGGGAAAATAATATGTGACATATTAATTACTGTTCGAAACGTAGACAAAAATAAAATGTATAACAAATAAATTCAATAATAAACTGTAATAAAATATTTTTTATTTCGTCTTATTTTTTATTTTATTTTTTATTTATAGTTTGTTTGTTGTTGCACTAGTCAAGCAGCTCATTTAACTCTATTAAAATATATATTTAATTATATTTTAGTATATATAAAATGTAAGCCGCAAACAGCAAACAGTAAATCAAATAGAAATATATATAGTGTGTGAGAGAGATAGACAGATATATATATATATATGTATATAGAAAATGATTCATAAATGTTGCTTTATGTGTGTGAGCAAGGCCTTTGAAAGTGTATTTCCGCTTTGCTGCAAACGAAAAAGCCACTAACGATGCTAATCACTTCAACTAACTAAAACGCTTCAACTAACAGCAAACAAAACGTAAACAACAACAACAGTAGCAGCAGCAACAGTAACAGTAACAATAACAACAACTTAACAACAGGCAACATTTCCAGGTGGCTGACAGTCGACAACTGTTCAACTGTCCAACTATCTATCTATCTATCTATCTAGACATCTAAATGTATATGTGTGTGTGAGTGTGTGTGTGTGTAGGTGTATGTGCACTCGTGCGATTTTGATGAATTTGACAGTTGTGGGCGTTTGCGCTGACAGCTGCTGTGCATCGACATGGCAACGGCCATTGGTAACGCAACGGTAAAACGCAAACGTCTAATGGTAAGAGCAGTGGGGGGGGGGAGTATGGTGGGTGTGACAAGAGTAAACTGCACACATACATACAAATATATGTATATATGTATATGTTACGTCCAAGCATTGGCTTTGGCAACTCTGCAATTCTGTTAACCGCAAAACCGACGACTTCCGTGCGACATGTTTTGTTTGCCTCTCTATTGCTCAACGTTTGTCATTGTATAAGTGTCTCACTCACTCACTGTCTCTCTCTCTCTTTCTCTCTCTGTTGCTGCTGCTGCTGCTGTCTATGTGATTTGTATGTAATGTTGCTGCATTTGCATTAATTTTGAATTGATTGCTTACATTTCAAACATTGCACATTGCACACACTAATATAATTATAATATCCTCCTTCCACACACACCAACACATACAGAAGTGCGCGGGGGGCACAACGTTTACGGGTACTGCGGTTTTCGGTTGTCATCATTACCCAACTATTGTTGTTGTTATCATATTGCCAGCCAGCCGTGCTCAGCCACTGTTTCTGCACTGTGCTGCCCAACCATGCCTGACGCTTGCATATTGCGGTCAACACACAGTCAGCCATCAAGGCCAAAACATTGAAACAAAAACGGCTTTGACAATAGTAACAAACATCATTTTGCCAAACCCCAACAACCAGCCTCCCCCCACCCCCCCACAAAACTCATCTCATCAGTTTTCAAGCATCGATGCCTTACATTAGCATGTTGCATGCATGAATTGCATTCAATGCATAAAAACCACAAAATTCATAAAACACCAAAATAATGTCATTGCATTGTGCATTGAATGACATTTTATGCATGCATGAGCAAAAGGTGTTCCATATATGATAGAAGACATTGCAGTAGTAGTAGTAGTAGGCAACAAAAATAATTGTCATACAATATAACGTATACGTAACAAAATCATTTTTGCAGTCTGTTAAAAGCTAAACAATGTTCGCTGCATAAATTAACTAAAAATTAAATTGTAGCGCAAATTAAAAATATATAAATTGTATATTAAATTGTCTCTGGAATATATTTAATTTTATATTGCGTATACGTAAAAATATTTAGCAGTCAATTGAATATGAAGAGAAATAATGAAATAAATTACCTAAAAATTATAAAATAAAAAGGGGAAAATAAAAAAAAATAAAAGTAAAAAATATTTTTGTAAATCAATAAATATTTTATTTAATTTATTTTTTAATTAATTAACATGTTATTAAATTACATTTATTTTATAATTAATTAACATTTTAATAAATTAAATTAAATAAATTTAATTAATTTATTTAAATTATGTAACGTATGTTTTTATAATTTGTAAATATTTATTTTATTCATTATTTAAAATTTTAAATAAATTATTATATAAATTATAATATATAATTAATTTAAATTATTTTAATAAATTAAATTAAATAAATTAAATTTATTAATATTTATTAATATTTATATATTGTATATTTTATAATTTTATGATTATTTATTAATATTATTATCTGACGTTACGTATACGTAAATATTTTTTTAGCAAACTGTTAAAGTGCAAAAAAAATTAACTAATTAATTATATAAATAAAATTGAAAATTTTTAATTGTCTTTTAATTATATTTTAATAGCTAACAAATAAAATTTTTTAATACTTCAACTATAATCTCATAAATAATCTGCTAAATAATCTCAATTATTAACAATAAATAGAAAATAAAAATGTATAAAAAAAAAAAATTGAATTGTACTGCAAAACTGTAGAGTAGAAAAATTCTTCATTATTTAGCAATTATTTTTAACGCTTGAGTAAATAATAAATAAAAAAGAGGATTAAATAAAAATGCAAAAGAGACATTGAAAAAAAAAAAAAATAAATAAAAAAGAAAATAAAATAAAAAAAAGAAGAAAAAAAAATAAAATAAAAATGAAAATGTGCATAAATATTGCCAAATATGAAATCAATTAAAAAAATAAAATAAGAATTGCATTTTCATAAGCTGACAGTTGGCAACTTGCAACAGCAACAGCAAATGCAGCAGCATGTCCATTTGTGTGTGCAATTTGGTTTTTGCTGAATATTTTAATTAAATTGTTATTATTATTTTTCAGTGCGCATTTTCTCTCTCTCTCTCTCTCTCTCTCTCTCTTTTACCGCCTGTGTGCATGCGTGTATTTGTGTGTATGTTGCGTGCGTGCCATTGCAACTGATTTTGTTGTTTTGCCAGCAAAGATTTATTTATTTATATTGATGGCCAATACACACACACAGAGAGAGTGAGAGAGAGAGAGAGTGAGAGAGAGACAGACAAACATTCAATATCTTTTTGTTTGCATTATGTGTATGGAAAAAGGGGGAAAAAAAGGCAGCAACAATTGCAGATAGAAGGTAAAAGCCATTTACAATGCTCAAGGCAATTGAAGCGTACATATAAAATTACATTTTGCCAGTCCAATGTTTAATGCAATAATTTTCACGCAATTTTTGATTTATAAACAACATTTGTATTATTATTATTATTATTATTATTTTTATTATTATTATTATTTTTATTATTATTATTATTATTATTATTATTATTATTATTATTATTATTATTATTATTATTATTATTATTATTATTATTATTATTATTTTTATTATTATTATTATTATTATTATTATTATTATTATTTTTATTATTATTATTATTATTATTATTATTATTATTATTATTATTATTTTATTAATTAATTATTATTATTATTATTATTATTATTATTATTATTATTATTATTATTATTATTATTATTATTATTATTATTATTATTATTATTATTATTATTATTATTATTATTATTATTATTATTATTATTTATTATTATTATTATTATTATTATTATTATTATTATTATTATTATTATTTTTATTATTAATTTTTCGAGCATGCAAAATGAATTGTTATTAAAATAAAATGTAATTAAGTATCTGTGAGATGCTGCAGCAATGAATCTCAACTATCAATCTCAACTATAATATTTTTGCCACAGAATGTTGGCTTGCAATTAGTTTAATTGGCAAGAATTTATATACTCTATCTGTGTGTGTGAGATTTTCCACATGAAGTTAATTACAAAGGCTTACGTTTTCTGGTCACTGACGAAATCAACAATAACAACAACAAAAACAAGAAGAAGAGTTTCATATTTGTAAGCCATCAATTAACCGTAAGCTCAATTGAAATTTGCATGAATTCAAGCTGCAATTCATGTTGTTATTATATTCATTTTCATTTTAAATACTGCATCAAAAATTAATCCAAAAAAATAAATAAAAAAATAAATAAAAATGCAAATAAAATTTTCAATTTATTTATTTTATTTTTTTTTTTTAAGAAATTTTCTTTGAAATTTTGAGTAAGAAAATTTTAATTAAAAATGTAACTCATGCATTTATTGACAGCTTATATTGCTAGCCCTTTGACAGCTGAAAACTTTATATATTATCATGTACATGGCAACAGGCTGCCAATATTATCTTAACTTTGCTTCTTGCAAATATTTACTTAATGCATATATTGGATAAAACCGCTACGTTTCGCAATGAAACTTTGCAACATACTGTACTTCTTCACTCACAGCTACATATATGTAAGATAAGTTAATATCGCGTATACGCCATGTTGACACTTAACGCTTGAATTTGCACGGCTTTGACTTTGTCTTTTGCACTAACGTTGCCCTTGCCGTTGCTGTTGCTGTTGCTGTTGCCGTTGATATTGCCGCGTCTGTTGCCACGCCTTTAGTTTGACCTTTTTGCAATAGCAACGACAGCGGCAGCGGCCATTTGGCGACAATCAAAACCTCAATGAAACGCCTTCTCCAACAGACAAACAATAGCAGCGCATGCATGCACCTGCAATCTGCAACCAGCAACCAGCAACCAGCACTGTGCGGCTTTAAATTAAAAAAAAAAATATAATATATATATAAAAAAAAAGTTTAATAAAAGAAAAAAAAAAAAGCAAAACAAAAAGTTGAATGCGGCTGTCGTTGTGCTGTTTAATAAAACTTTCAACAAACTCAATTAACAAAACTTTGTGCCGGCCGCAGCAAGAAATGCAAGAAAAGTGGCATAAACAAGGCAAACAAACAGCCAAAGCTAGATAACTGGCTAGAAAGAAAAGCTCAAGAGAGAGAGAGAGAGAGAGAGAGAGCGGGAAAAGTGCAAAGAGAAAAGTAGTAGAAAATTCCAAACTAGGCGCTGATTTATTGTGCATTCTGCAGAAGTGTAAACGGATATGCTAAAGAGACAACAGCAACAGCAACAACAACAGTTGTCAACATCTTCAGCCGTAGTCAGCGTCAGCCTCAGTCTCAGCGTCATCGTTGTCTGCTTCTTTTTGGCATTGAAAGTCCATTTAACATTTTGTCATTTACAGTTTTGAAATAGTTTTTGAAAAGTTGACACGACCAAAGCACAAAACAAATCTGCACACAGACAGACAAACAGACAGACAGGCAGGCAGGCAGGCAGAGAGAGAGAGAATGGAGATTGAGAAATACAGAGCAATAAAATTGCATCACAAAACACAGGAAACAATTGCTGACAGCTAGCGCAGAAAACGCAAAGCGAATGCAAGAGAGTGTGATAGAGAGAGGGAGAGAGAGAGAGAGAGTCGTGTATCTCAACTCTCACAGTGATATTAGGATTGTCAACAAGCGCGTTATAAACTTTTATAGCAATTGCAATAACAACAACAACAAGAAGGAGAAGAAAAAAAAGCATAGAAAAAGAACATCGGCAGCAACAGCAGCAGCAGCAGCAGCAGCAGAATGAGTAACTTTTTATAGTCGCTATAGCTGCTGCTGTTGCTGCTACTGCTGCTGCTGTTGCAGTAATCGAAAATGATGTGTCCACAAGGATGGAGCCGCAGTCCAGTGTGGCGTAAATTGGCTGCGAAATAATAGAATGAAATGAGGCTCTTGATGCAAATTGATTTGGATTAGAAACTTTTAATACAAGCAACATACACACACACACGCACAGACAGCTAGCAGACATAAACACACACACACACATATACATAAATGGCCATCACATGTCCCATATGTGTTATAGCTAAAAGACTCACAGCTGCCGTTACCCGTTTGCCAGCTTCAGCTTGTTACGCCTCAAAATAAAAAAAAAAAAAAATAAAGGAAACTGAAAAATGAACATAAAAATTGATCACCAAGTGTTCGCAAACAGCTCGGCAAAAAAAAAATTGCAGTTTGCACAGCAATAGCCAGGAGAGAGACAGAGAGAGAGAGAATAGACGGAGACGGCAGCTATAGTGCAACAAAATCAATTTTGAAATAAACATTTGTGCATTGAAATGAGTTTCAACTTAAAGTCTGCTCTCTTGAGGGGCTGCTGAAATTGTTATTGCCAAATGCCTGGCAAAAACTAGTAAAAAGAAAAACTTTAACTTCAAGTTAGCAAAATTTTTAAAGAAATTCTAAAATATTCTAAAAAGAAAATTAAATTTATTTATTTAATTTTTATTATAAAATTTATGGAAATAAAATTATGAAATATTTTATGTATTAATTTTGGGATTTTTTTTTGTGAAAAGTAAAAAAAATATTTTTTTATATATTTGATTTTGCAAATTGCAAATTGAAAAAAAAAAAATATAATAAAAATATAAATAATTTTGGAAACAAAATATAAACAATAAAAATTTAACAATATATGTATAAAAAAAAAATATTTTATAATAATTAAATTGGAAAAAAAAAATTAAATTTCATTTTAATTTAAATTATAAAAAATATTTTGATTATTAATTTTGAATTTTTTATAAAATGAATTAAGAACTTTTTTTATATTTGAATTTTTGTTGCAAATTAAAAATTAACTTTTAAATAATTTTGGATAAATAAAAAAAATTAAATATATGTATATAATAAAAAATTATTAATATAAAAAAACATATTAATATTTTACAATAATAATTCTGCAAAAAAAAAAAATTAAATTTCATTTTAATTTAAATTATGAAATATTTTGATTATGAATTTTTTATAAAATGAATTGAGAATTTTTTTTCTATTTTTGAATCTTTGTTGCAAATTAAAAATTAACTTTTAAATAATTTTGGATAAATAAAAAAAATTAAATATATGTATATAATAAAAAATTATTAAAATAAAAAAGAAATAATAATTATTTACAATAATAATTCAGCAAGAAAAAAATTTAATTTAATTTTTATTTAAGTTATGAAATATGTTAATTATAAATTTTGAAATTTTTTAAAATAAATTAGAAATTAATTTTTTTATATTTGAATTTTTGTTAAATAGTAGTTAAAAAATAAATTTTGAATAATTTTTGATGAATAAAAATATAAAATAAATATATTAAATGCATATTTAGCAATATAATAAAAATATAAATGTAATAATAATTCTGCAAGGAAAACAAAAATTTCGCTTTCAATATTTATTACAAATATGTTGAAATTAAATTATGCAATATTTAAATTTTAATTCTGATTTTATAAAATATTATTAAATATTTTTTTTATTTGATTTTTTTTATTACTATAATAATAATTATTAAATATTTTATTTTATAATGTTAACATTTTTTGTTTTATTTATCGAAAATTATTGATAATTATTTTTTAATTTGTAATAAAAAAAAATCAAATAAAAAAAATATTTAATAATATTTTATAAAATCAGAATTAAAATTTCAAATATTCCATAATTTAATTTCAACATATTTGTAATAAATATTGAAAATGAAATTGTGTTTTCCTTGCAGAATTATTATTACATTTATATTTTTATTATATTCTTAAATATGCATTTAGTATATTTATTTTATTTTTGTATACAACCAAAATTATTTAGAATTTATTTTTTAACTTGCAACAAAAATTCAAATATAAAAAAATAATTCCTAATTTATTTTAAAAAATTTCAAAATTTATAATTAACATATTTCATAACATAAATAAAAATTAAATTAAATTTTTTCTTATTTCATAATTTAAATAAAAATTAAATTAAATTTTATCTTGCTGAATTATTATTGTAAATAATTATTTTTTTTTATATTAATAATATTTTATTATATACACATATTTAATTTTTTTTTTATTTATCCAAAATTATTTAAAATTTAATTTTTAACTTGCAAACAAAAATTCAAATATAAAAAAATAATTAGTAATTTATTTTAAAAAATTTCAAAATTTCCAATTAATATATTTCATAATTTAAATAAAAATTAAATTAAATTTTTTCTTGCTGAATTATTATTGTAAAAAATTATTTTATTTTTTTTATATTACTAATTTTTTATTATATACATATATATAATTTTTTTATTTATCCAAAATTATTCAAAATTTAATTTTTAATTTGCAACAAAAATTCAAATATAGAAAAAAAAAATTCTTAATTCATTTTATAAAAAAATCAAAATTAACAATCAAAATATTTTATAATTTCAATTAAAATGAAATTAAATTATTTTTTTTGCAGTATAATTATTATAAAATATTTTTCTTTTTTTTATATTGTTAAATTTTTATTGTTTATATTTTCTTTTTTATATATCTAAAATTATTTATATATTTTTTATATATATTTTTTTCAACCGCAATGTTTTTCAATTTGCAAAATCAAATATATAAAAAAATATTTGTTACTTTTCATAAAAAAAAAAACACCCAAAATTAATACATAAAATATTTCATAATTTTATTTCCATAAATTTTATAATAAAAATTAAATAAATAAATTTAGTTTTCTTTTTAGAATATTTTAGAATTTCTTTAAAAATTTTGCTATTTTGAAGTTAAAGTTTTGCTTTTTACTAGTTTTTGCCAGGCATTTGGCAATAACAATTTCAGCA
>JBAMBR010004753.1:0-16841 GCA_037044475.1 Zaprionus obscuricornis | reverse complement strand
AAAGAATAAATTGCGTCACAATATTTAATTTTACAGAATAGCTTTGATTAAATGAAACGAATGTCTATTGCATTGAAAACAATCCCCATTCGTTCATGCACTTGAAATCGGATTGGCACAATGAATTGAGTTCCAAACTTGTGGTACTCAAATAAACGAAAATTTAGAATGTATTCGTCCAGACCTCTAATGTGTATACATACATACATGTGTGTGTGTTTACATACATGTATGAAAGCATTGCGTTGACACCTATAACTGGTGCCCACTTTCGACAGTCTGATTTAACCGTGAAAATTAATTGATTAAAATTTTTTTGTTTTTTAATTAGGACTATTTCATATTCATGTTAGAGGGCTAGCAGTCTCTAGTGTTCATAAAAGCGAAATTATTAGCTGCTCCAAAAGGCTCTGGGAGTAGTGTGGGCTAATAGGGGGTGACATCCAAAGTTTGAAATAAACTCCATCTTCGTATGCTATACCTACAGCTATGGACACATAAATAGCACAAATAGAAATTATATTTTTGAGCTGTGATTTTCCCGGTATTTTACATCGTATTTTCAAAAGTTTTCTTAACTCTTCTAGGTTGTGTACAATCAAAAATTTTAAAGTTATCACTTTTAGTTTGGTTTTAATCTTCATTTTCCTTGGAAAAGCCATAATTTGGCCTGGTCAGAGAAATAGCACATTTTAAAATGTTGCTAATAATTCTAAGAAAATGAGTTTAAGACTAATAATTTTGATTCAGAAATTTAGTATTTGATTAAATATCCCCGATTTACAATAACGATTTTACATTTTTCATCTTCCCGACGACTCCTTTCTTGCTGGATGAAGTTTCAAGTTTCTTGAAAATTGTCAATGTCTTCAATTCATACCATTTTTTTTTTAAATAATAGATTTTAACATTCTTACAATAATATTCCAGGTGATTGATGTCAGGACTTTGAGCCTGCAACTACAAAAAACAATAAAATCGTCCTCAAGCCACGGTCTATACGTAAATATCCAGTTCTACGGGTCATATTTTTCAAACCATTTCGTTATATTTAAGTTTAGAGAATGTATAAATATATTAAAATTATGATATGAACCAACGACAAATAGCACACATAGCATAAATACTTGACAACATCCTACAGCCGAAGATCGTGTGAAGCGATCTTAGTGGGGAAAAATCTTGATTTTATGGAATATCCTGGTGTAAAGTGTCAAAACTAAAATAAATAAGCTAGGACCCGATGTCAGAACTGTTTTTTGTTGTTAAAAGTGAGAAGTACACAATCTTTTGTGCACAATTAAGATAGTGAAGTACTATGGAGGATGTTTCAAGTATTGTGCTATGTCTTCGTTGCATATCATAATTTTAATATATTTATACATTCTCTAAACTTAAATATAACGAAATGGTTTGAAAAATATGACCGTAAACTGGATATTTACGTAAGACAGTGGCTTAAGGACGATTTTATTGTTTTTTGTAGTTGCAGGCTCAAAGTCCTGACATCAATCACCTGGAATATTATTGTAAGAATGTTAAAATCTATTATTTAAAAAAAATATGGTATGAATTGAAGACATTGACAATTTTCAAGAAACTTGAAACTTCATCCAGCAAGAAAGGAGTCGTCGGGAAGATGAAAAATGTAAAATCGTTATTGTAAATCGGGGATATTTAATCAAATACTAAATTTCTGAATCAAAATTATTAGTCTTAAACTCATTTTCTTAGAATTATTAGCAACATTTTAAAATGTGCTATTTCTCTGACCAGGCCAAATTATGGCTTTTCCAAGGAAAATGAAGATTAAAACCAAACTAAAAGTGATAACTTTAAAATTTTTGATTGTACACAACCTAGAAGAGTTAAGAAAACTTTTGAAAATACGATGTAAAATACCGGGAAAATCACAGCTCAAAAATATAATTTCTATTTGTGCTATTTATGTGTCCATAGCTGTAGGTATAGCATACGAAGATGGAGTTTATTTCAAACTTTGGATGTCACCCCCTATTAGCCCACACTACTCCCAGAGCCTTTTGGAGCAGCTAATAATTTCGCTTTTATGAACACTAGAGACTGCTAGCCCTCTAACATGAATATGAAATAGTCCTAATTAAAAAACAAAAAAATTTTAATCAATTAATTTTCACGGTTAAATCAGACTGTCGAAAGTGGGCACCAGTTATAGGTGTCAACGCAATGCTTTCATACATGTATGTAAACACACACACATGTATGTATGTATACACATTAGAGGTCTGGACGAATACATTCTAAATTTTCGTTTATTTGAGTACCACAAGTTTGGAACTCAATTCATTGTGCCAATCCGATTTCAAGTGCATGAACGAATGGGGATTGTTTTCAATGCAATAGACATTCGTTTCATTTAATCAAAGCTATTCTGTAAAATTAAATATTGTGACGCAATTTATTCTTGTATTCGGTTATATTTTCGGCATTTTCGGCGCTCGGCTTTAGTCGTAAAATTAACACAAAACAAATACATAAGTAAACTATTCTTCGGCGCCCCGTTGCGTTCGGTTTTCAAAGCGATATTCAATATTCCATTGCATCGCCGCTTGAATGTTGTAAATTTTTATACTCGGTGCCCTATGGGTACCAAGAGTATATTGGGTTAGTGACAAATGTATGTAACACCCATAAGGAGGCGTGGCCGACCCCATAAAGTATATATATTCTGACTCAGGATCAACAGCCGAGTCGATTTGGAGCATGTCCGTCTGTACGTCCATATGAACACACAGATCTCGGAGACTATAAGAGATAGAGACTTCATTTTTTTTTTGCATAGTGTTTGCAGGCAGATCAAGTTTATTTTGGATTTTTGCCACGCCCCCCTCCGCCTCCACAAATCGATAAAAACGATTTTAAGCAAACCCAGCCAAGGTACAGGACTGATTTTGGTACAAAGTTAGAATATGTTTATCTGGACGTTGTGTACAAATTTGGTACAGATCGGATAATAAACATGGAAGTTATACACATTTCAAATTTCAAAAGTTGAGAGGCGTACGCTTGCTTGCTGTTCTCACCCCATACGACGGCAACTCAGTGTTTCTCACACTTGTGAAGAGCGTGGCTCAGTGGTTAGAGGGTTGAACTCGCGTGCATGAGATCCGCGGTTCGATTCCCGAGACGATTTTTTTTTTTTAATTTTTTCTTTTATATTAACTTAAAATTGGCGAGTGCGTAGCACGAGCAAAATAAATATATTATATAACTTTGGGCACCGAGTATTATATAGTCGAGCACACTCGACTATAACTTTCTTACTTGTTTACTCATGCCTTTACAACATTAACCGAACTAGTTTGGTTATCTGTTCTTATTCTTTCAATCAGAATTTCTAGTGAATGTGCCAAATGCCGTTTTGAATGTATTCGTGCAGACTTCTAATACACATGCATCCAGTGAGCAGGTCAAAGCTCTCAGCTTAAAGTATGCACATCATACTCTACACTTTAAACTTCAATACAATTTAAACTATTAGGCGTACTGCAACATACATATGTGGCGTCAACTTAAAGATTATAATGTTTAGATTAACTTACTTACTTCATTTATTGTCTACCTTTTCTTTTTATTAACAAAACATAACATACTTTTTTTTCTATCTTACAGCTTATTTTATGCAGCACCGAAAATATCAAAATATTTAAAAACTATTAGTGTTTTTTTTTGTTTTTTTGTAGTATTTAGTGTGGTAGTCTTTATTGTCTATCACAGTTTGAAGCCTTTTTAGCATCGAATCCACCAATTTTTTGGTCAAATCGGCCAATATAATGCTCCACTCTTTGACAAGAGCATCTCAGCTGGTTTTTATTCGAAATATTTTGGAATATATTTTTCCAAAAATTGATCAAAATAGTTAATAAATAGAATAAAAAAGGCCCCAAGCTCCAAACAAAATTTTCAATAATGCCAATGAGCGCTATATAGTACGGAAAATAAAGGCATTGGTTCCAAAACTGGCATCTGAAGTTACATCTGGTCTTCGCAAGAATTGCTGTGATGAAACAGTTACGTGTCTTACGTGTACACAACATAAAGGGCAGAGTTTGTCGTAACAAGCCATTTATTAGCCCCAGAAATAAGCTGCCCCGGCTAACATATGCTAAAGCACACCTATCGATGACACCAGACTTTTGGAAGATTTTCATATTTGCAAATGAATCCAAGTTTAATATTTTTGGATCGGACGGAAATGCTTATGTTTGGCGAAAAGCTAATACGGAGCTATAAAAGCAGAACCTAAAGGCTACAGTAAAGCACGGTGGTGGAAACGTGATGGTTTGGTCCTGTATGTCCGCTGCTGGTCCGGGAAAACTGGTCTTCAATGGAAAAAATAAAATCTCAACATTCTCAAGCCCAATTTGTTGCAAAGTGCGGAGGATCTTTTATAAGATCAAATTTCCGTTTTTATCAGGACAACGATCCAAAGCACAAGGGCGGTATTGTGCAGTCTTGGCTGATTTACAACTGCCCCAATGTGATGATTCCGCCGGCTCAGTCTCCAGACCTTAACGTAATCGAAAATTTGAGGTCAATTTTGAAAAAAAAATATTCGAAAATTCTCTATTTCGTATAAAAACCAGCTGAAACATACTCTTGTCAAAGAGTGGAGCATTATATCTGCCGATCTGACCAAAAAATTGGTGGATTTAATGCCAAAAGGGCTTCAAGCTGTGATAGACAAAAAAGGCTACCACACTAAATACTAACAAAAAAAAAGAACAATAATAGTTTTTAAATATTTTGATATTTTCCGTGCTGCATAAAAAAATCTGTAAGGTAGAAATAAGAAGAATTTTGTCATGTTTTGTTATTAAAAGAAAATGTAGACAATAAATAACGGTATCAAGAAACTGGGTTAGGTGGTTCTTTATGTTTACATCTTATCCAAGCTTCAACGTCCGGGATTAAGTGTTGTGTCCAGCGTCCCTTTTGTGAACCTAGCCATCTGGTCTGCCATTCCTCCAACAGTCGTTCATTGGCGCTAGTCCTGGTGACCCCCGCTCGCATTGCCGCCAGTGCCTTGACCTCCAAATCGATGGGCGGAATGCAAGTGAGTATAAGTGCCCCATCTTCCGATATAGTCCTGAATCCTCTAATGAGTCTTAGGGCCATTGTCCGGTATATTGCTCGTGCCTATTTGAGGTAAGATGTTCTCTCCGTTACGCTGTTCCAGATTGGAGCTGCGTATGGCAGTGTCGCCTTCGCTACTGATACCAGTAGTCTCCTTGGGTCCACCCGTATTCGGCATTAGCCTAGCCAGGACCGAGGTTGCCATAGCCGCCTTGGTCTACCGTCTACTGTTATCTGCAGCCTCTCAACCGCTTTCCTACTGCTTAACAGTACCACCTCCGTCTTTTGGGATGCAATTTTGAGACCTACGCTCTCAAGTCATCTTGTAGCTGCCCTTATGGCATACTTTAAGCTGTGAGCCACTGTAAGTGTTTCATTCGAATTTTTATTTTCAATATATAAGTAGCCTTTATATTTTATATTTTATATTTATATTTATATAATATATTTATATTTTATATTGTTTTCAAGGATACAGGGTATTTTACGGTATTAGTGTATGGGTATGATATATTTTTTGATTGTTGTATTAAATTATATATTATTTATTGCGTTTCAGAGTGTTTCCCATACCACCGTATGCAAGACGCCAGAACCGAGGCGCTTAGTCGAAATGCAAGGAATTCTAAGCTCACCAGAGTCTCCGGAAAATGATCCCGAGGTTATGTCGCCAGTGTCAAGTGCTCATATATATTCTATTATTGAAGAATCTGAAAGCGTAGACACATTGTCCTCACAGTCTGAGTTAGACGACACTTCTGATCCCAGCATTAAGAGCTGCCGTTATAATGACTTATTGCAGACCTCAATCGATTTGGAAAATTCCCATTTTCAACATGGCAACAAAAAAGGGTCTTCACCGTTGAGGAATGTTACTAATCAAATAAGTCAATATTCAACTTCACACACAATCACAACGCATAACAATTCTTTGCAATTAAAAAATCCTGAGGTTCCCAAAAATATAGAGCTGACTCCACGTCAGTATTCAACCGAAAATAGGCCAGATACGAATGAAAGGCCAATCATACAGAGTGTGAGAGGTACTTTTGATAGAAGCTCAAATAATTATTTGGCAATTCCAGATTCATCAGTGAATATGGGAGATATATTGACGCGCCGCAGCCAATTAAATTTCAGAAAATTTAGTTGTATTATACGAGATCCCAGTAATAACAGTACTCCCAGACAGGTTAAAATTTCACAGACCAAACCGAAATATGGGAAAAATTATTCTGACATTGATATGCAATCTGGCTGCGAATCTGTCTTGCATGGTCGTCCCAGCCGAAGCTGTCGCCCAAAGTCGCTTAAAGAACCCAGCACAAGAGTAAAATTACGAAACGAAACCTCAGCCAAATTATAATTTTTAAGCTTGTTTTTATTAAGGCTAGTAAAATACAAATAAATTTTTAGTTCAAAAACAATACGTTTAAAGATTTTTCGGGATAGTTCAATAAAAAAAATTTAGAAAGCTTTAGTTATGCATGCTCCACTATATAACACCCGCTACCAAAAGAATTGAAAGTTGCATAACTTTCATGATTACGTCCGATTTTGACCGAATTCCCACAGAGCGTCAACATAATTGTACAGTTCAAGCGTTCCAAGTGTTCCAAAATATCTAATTAGGTCATTTATTAAATATTTAGAAACCTCGTGGTACGTACTCGTCAATTTTAAGTTGATTTTACTATATAAAATTACACATTATATATTTATTTTGCTCGTGCTACGCACTCGACAATAAGTTAATTTTATTTTAATTTCGATTTGTGGAGGCGGCGGGGGGGCGTGGCAAAAATCCAAAATAATATAATATACACCCTTTGCAAAAAAAAATGAAGTCTCAAGCTCTTGTAGTCTCCGAGATCTGTGTGTTCATACGGACCTACAACGGACGTGGTCCAATCGATTCGGCTGTTGATCCTGAGTCAGAATAAATATACTTTATGGGGTCGGCCACGCCTCCTTATGGGTGTTACATACATTTGCTGGTGTCACAAAGTCAATATACTCTTGGTACCCAATGGGCACCGGGTATAAAAAGTTGTTCATAAACAGACGCAATTTTTGACAGATTCTTCTAGCCCGTTATTCAGTTTATAATCTTAATAATTTTGAATTCTAAGTTTCATCGAAACAACATTGAAACTAAAATTTCAAAAACGAATTCTTTTTTATTTTATGGCATTTTCTTTGCTGGCAACTAATTTAACCCTCTCATGCCCAAATTAAAATGGGCGTGGCCAAAAATTTGTTGAGTAGACATATAAGCTAAAGTTGATCCCAATATCAACTGACAAAAATTTCAATGTCCTAGGTGTCATGGTTCAAGAGCTACAGGATGTTGCGTATATGCAACATTGGGCAATTGTGTTATAATTTAAATTCAAGTTGATTTTTTCAAATGCTGTTTATATATATTTACATGTATGTATGATAGGACACGAAACAATTTTTTTGGGGATTGGAGCACAAGTGCACATTACATTTGCTGCATTTACAGCTTGGAAATCCAGTGCTGCATATTCTACATCTTCCTCTTGTTCCCCATTCCGGCCAATGATTATAACCAGCAAGTCGTAGTGATTTTGCTGGGTCTGCAACATAAGCTCTTTTATAGGGGTTTGATTCAGAGCCCGAAGAAGGAGCTGGTGATGATGGGGATGAATTCATTGTCAAAAGGAGTGATGATGATTCATGATTTTGTACAATTCAAGCAGCATGTCCGCAAGATCAACCCCTCCCATGTGTTTGTTGTAACATTCAACTATACCTGGACGAGGTATAGTTATAAACTTCTTCTCTTTGCGGCACCATCTGTTGCATTCACTCATGGGGTTCTTACCTGCATAATTTGAAACTAATTGTACGCTCTTATTATCGTACCAACGACAAGCAATCAAGTTGTGCGTTGCTTTATATTTGAAATCGCTTGATCCTCGTGCTCGTTTTTGAAGGTCCTTTTCACTGAATAGAGTACAATTTTTCAATCGGTAGCTTCTAATGGTACCAACGGCTAATATGCCTTTCTCTTTCAGAGTAATCATCAAGCTTATTGACGAAAACCAATTGTCAAAAAACAGTTTGAAATTTTGGTTTACTGGTAAATTGGATGATAAAGATAGCACTATATCTGATGAAATGCCCAAGCCACAATAGACCAATGTTGCATATACGCAACACGACATTTACAAAAATATTACAAACAAACTAAATAATATTTTCATGCGGGGTTTTGTTTTAAATACTCACTTACCTTTCTTTATAAAGTTGCTAAACTTGGTATTAGGATGAAGTAATTATTTTAGTGTTTATTTAACACTTTTCAAAAACCACTTTTTTTTGCACAATGAATTTGTCAACTACACTCTCGGGAAAATAGCTACAAACTGAACGCGTGTGCAGCTGACTACCGAACAAATATGTATAATCTCACTCAACACATGCAGCTATTTTTCTGCGAAAGAATCAAAACAAAAAAATTAAAATAACGGTAGATAGAGGCTCCTAAATACAATGTTGCGTATATGCAACAGCGGGCATGAGAGGGCTAAAAATGTATGATGTATATTAAAATATCTCGGTTGTTGCTTATTCTCTTGGTTAAATTAACAACTTAATACCTAGTTTGTGCAGCTACAAACAAAAACGCGAAGAGGAAAATTGAAAGAATTAGGAAAAGCTACAATCGCGCACACACGAGAGTAAAATACCATGTACCCTTAAAAAAATAAAACTGTATCAAATGAAAGGGTTTTTCGAAAAAAATTCTAATGAAATAGATCGAGCTACGCGCTCGCTCGCATTAGCTTCGCTCACTCATAGTGACCTACTTAACATGTATGTATGTTATGTACATATATACAGTGGGTGTCAGCTTATTTGATGCAGTCGAAGAAAAACGACAAGTTCTAACCCAAAAGTCTTACTAATAATATCATTTTGAAGAGCGCTTATTCTTCTTCCAAAATAATTTTAAATTTATTCAGAATTGAGTATTTACAAGGTTTCAATAAGAAAACAAAATAAATAACAGTCTTTTCAAATGGTGCAGCTTATTTGATGCAAGATATTGCAAACTAAACCGATCGTAAAGTGCATAAGTACAAATAAATCTTGGTTTTTGTAGTTACATTTTGTCAAACGTAAAGCGAATGCAACTCGTTCGATTCAGTTGGAACGTTTAGCACTTAGGGCTATCAAAAAAAACTTGTATAGAATCTATGTATATGCAAATAATATATGTTTAATAATATAATATATGTCAAAAATACATTCTTGCTTAGCATCAACAGTCGATTCAGTTTGACTACATACATCCGCCTGTAAGTTAAGTATCCTCATTTCGGAGCCGATAAAAATAAGAGACTGCAGATTTATCGCTTTGTTTACCCATACAAACTGTGTACTACATGGACAATTTAAAGGCTATATGTCTGATTTGTGAACGATGTATAAATTTCTCAAGATAGAATCATAAACATGGAAGTTATACAAATTTCCTTTTTCTTTGTTGCGCCGCTACTGCACATGAGTACCTGGTATCCAACAATCTTTCTTACTTGCTATATTACTCTAGAGCTTTCTAGAGTCTATTAAGTATATAATAGTATTAAGTAGTAATAGTATTAATAGTATTCGGTCGATTGTTCTTATGACAACTATATGATATAGTGGTATATGCTGCAAATTTTAAGGAATGTATTCTTGCTCAAAAGCAATTGCCGAGTAGATTTGGCCATGTCCGTCTGTCTGTGTGAACGCAAAGAACCTCTAAAATAGAAGAGCTAGAGACTCCAACTTTGATATGTACCATACATAAGTTCCTATATAGCGTCAGAATATCGAGTTTATTTCGAGATATAGCAGCGACGCCCCGTTCGTCCACAATACGCCCAAAACCGTTTGACGTTGCTGTCATGTATATATAGAAACACACACATGCACGCAAAGAGTAGGTCAACATGATTGCGACTGTTTCATCCGAATTCTCTTTCCAATATATAAGTAGTCTTTATATTTAATACTGTTTTATTTTTATACCCGGTGCACATTGGATATCAAAGGGTATATTGACTTTGTGACACCAGCAAATGTGTGTAACACCCATAAGGAGGCGTGGCCGACCCCATATAGTATATTTATTCTAATTCTTATTTATTCTAAGGATCAACAGCCGAGTCGATTGGACCATGTCCGTCTGTTGGTCCGTATGAACACACAGATCTCGGAGAATACAAGAGCTAGAGATTTCATTTTTGCAAAGTGCTTGTATTAGTTGCAGGCAGATCAAGTTTATTTTGAATTTGTGCCACGCCCCCACCGCCTCCACAAATCGAATAAAACCACACCCACCCAAGCTACATGACTGAATTTTGGTACAAAGAATATGTTAATTTGGACGTTGTGTGATAATTTGGTACAGATCGGATAATTTACATGGAAATTATGCACATTTCAAATACCAAAATTTGAGGGGCGTCTCTATAGCGTACGGTTCTAACCCCACACACGGCAACAATTTTTTAGTGTTTTTTTTTTTCTAAAAAATTTATTTAATAAAATTAACGTATTGTTGTCGAGTGCGTAGCACGAGCAAAATAAATATATAATGTCTAAATGTATATAATGTATATAATGTATATAATTAACTTAAAATTGACGAGTGCTTACCACGAAGCTTATAAATACATATAAATATTGACCTAATTAGCAATTTTGGAACACTTGGAACGCTCGAAATGTCAAAATCGGATCATAATCCTGGAAGATATGCAATTTTTAAATCTTTGGATACCGGGTATTATATCATTCTCGATATATAGATTTGTTACTTGTTTTCAAGGGTGCAGGGTACTTTACTGATGTAGTGTAGAAATGATTGTTTATACGTGATGTAATTTTAGACTTTGCTTCTTTGTAACAAGTGATAAGAAAAACTAAGCTTGTTTCATTTGCATTATAAATACAAATGGTATACGAATACAAATATTAAAATAGTCTATCGAAAGTAGTTTTTAACAGTTCTCGATGAGACTACATTATTCTTTTGCTATTGTTCTCATTTTGTGGATGTTTCAGGCTTGTTTCTGTCAATGGGATGTGAGAGTAAAGCTTAAGCGTTTTTAATAATTTTCAGTTTCAATCATTATTTATAAGTATTATTTGCAGTGTGAGGAACTCGAAATAATAGTCGAAACTGTCCTCAAGCGAATAATGAGGTATGAATGGTTAACAACAGCTGAAAGTGATGCTTATAATATGTAATTGTTTTGCAGTCTACAGGCCCAAGTGAAAGATCTCAAGAATTTTGTAAATAACTTAGAATCTCGTTCGACTAAATGCCGTATGTTTATCTTTAAAATCCTTTATGATACACAAAATTGAAATATTCTTACTTAGGTATTCAAAATCACACATCTTGCATGACGAGATCTTTTAATGCAAATAAAGAGTACAGAATACAAGTGCCGAGCCATAAATCATTTTATGTTTCGTGTGATGACAGCATTGCTGGCTTTGGATGGCTCGTCATTCAGAGACGACTGAACGGTAGCTTAAACTTTTATCGCAACTGGCAACAGTACAAAGACGGGTTTGGGGATCTAAACAGCGAGTTCTTCATTGGTCTCGCTAAACTACGTGCTATAACAGCACTGGAGCCTTTTGAGCTGTACATCGTACTTGACGACTTTGAGGGAGAAAGACGTTTTGCTAAATTTGATGAATTTGCCATTGGAACTGAAGAGGAATCCTATTCACTCAATGTACTCGGGGCTTACTCAGGAAACGCTGGAGATGCGTTGAGAAGCCATCGGAAAATGAAATTTTCTACTTACGACCGGGACAATGATCGAGACTTTTCCAAAAACTGTGCATTCCTTCATGTAGGTGCCTGGTGGTACAACAATTGCGTTGATAGGTTTGTTTCTCATTGCAGTCTCACAGTTATGACGTGACACTTACTATAAAGTTATTCACAGTAATCTTAATGGACAGTATATTATTGGTGGTCAATACGAGGAGAAACTCTTTGCTCGAGGTATGTGTTGGAGAGCTTGGCGTGGGCATAATTATGGATATAAATTTACACAAATGATGATTAGACCCAAGTGCCAATAATTTGCAAACTTCTCGAAAACTGGAAGGCCACACCAAAGCAGTTCCCAAGTATCTTATTATATCTAATAACCCATTTATTGTTAAAAAATGCTAAGCTAAATATGACATCTGAAAGAAGATGTAACTAGCGTTATAAAGATAATTCATGGGGTCTACAACAAATTTGTTAGTTTGCTTCCGATACAAGTAAGCAAGTGATTTGATTAATCTTATTCAAAGGGATATGACATCTTCGGCATCTTCATCAATTTTAAAGATAAAATGAGTTTTTAGTAAATTGTGTTTCGATAATTTTATCAAAATTAAAGATGAAAGTTTCGTTTAAAAAACTTGATTTTAAATAAATATCCAATTTGATTTAAATGTGTAAAGTTATAATAATAAAGCCGATCGAAATCGTTTTAGAAATTAGATAATAAACTTAATAAAGAATCAATGTTTTATACAGACTTTTTTTTTTTTTAATTAAATTGAGTCAAATACAAAATCAAGGTTTATTTTTTAAGCAAAAAATTGTACATTTTATAATTTATGAACTGTTATAGATGCAAATAAGCTGAAAATTAATTGCACTTTTAATACGAAATGTTTCGCATTTGCAAGAACTCAAACAACCTCAAATTTTCCAAGGCAGCAAGTTAAATGATCCGCCGCGTGACCAGATTGCACATCTTTGGACACAGACGGTGGTGATGATTCCGTATTATGTTTTATTTCTTTAATTATGTTTTGTATTTTGTGCAAAATTTCAATAGTGTTTTCGCTTTCTTTCTCATTTTTGCTTTTTGAAATTGACTGTTGTTCTGAGGAAGTATTGACGTCTGATACCAAATAGAGTTGCTTAGTTGGAAGTTCCACGACCGCACTCAAATTTTCGACTAGGCTATTGAGTGCATCAATCTTTTTGTGCAGTTGTTCGCGTTCTGCTTTTAGCAATCTCATCTGTGTTGCTTTCTCATATTCTCGTTGTTTTAGCATCCGTCTCTGTGTCTGATAGAGGGTAATGTACTCGCCAATAGTTTCCGTTTCACTTTGAAGCTGCAATACTAGATGTTCCAGACTGTGTTTCTCCTCTGTAAGATCTGCTACTTGGCTGATAAGTGTCGTAAAGCGTGACTTCAATTTTTCCACTGCTTCAGCCGTAGGGAGCGACCTATTGGAATGTTTTTCATGCATTAAATCGTAATTATCTTCGCTCTCGCAATTATGGTCGTATAAATGATGATGTTCCTGGGCCTCCATAATTTCTTCAGATCTAGATACAAGGGATTCTTTCAGATCTGAACTATGATAAACTTTGGCCTAAAATTAAAGTACTTAATTAGTAAATAAAGTTATCCTATACCCGTCAACCAGCATATTCACTTCACTATGTTGCAAACGATCCAAATGCTGTTGAAGTAAAAGCTGTGTGCGCTGTAGCTCAACATTTTCATGAGATAATCGTATCATTTCTTCGTCCTTAAACCTAAAGCGCTCCTCGTTCGTTTCTAATTTCTTCTGCATCATACCATAGTTTTGGCGCATTTGACGATTGTTAAACTCCTCAGTATCAAGTTTATTGACCAGCTCTACTTTATCATTAGTAAGCTGCACAAAACGATGTTCCAGTTCATCAAGCTTTTGTTTCATTTCTACATTTTGGATTAGAGCTCGGGAAGCAGCCACTTTATCTGATTCAATGGTTGCCATCAACTTTACCTGATCGGGCTGCCCTGTTTGCAACCGGTCCAATTGTTGTTGCAAATCATCGAGGGTGTCATTCTTCAATTGTAGTTTGTCTTCTTGTGATTTTATTTTCAATTGAAATTCATGTCGTTCAAATTCCAAGTCATTGATACGTTCCTGTAAAACTACAATTTCTTCAATTGCTGCCGCCTAGAAAAGATTTTTGTGAGTAGTTATTAATTTCCTTCTTCAAAGAATAACTTACTTTTGGTGGTGGCTCTTCTTTTAGTTGCTGAGATTTTAGGCCAGCTGCATCCTTATAATGCGCTTGTAGGGTCAAATTTCTTTGGATTTCGCGTTCCAATTCGTTTACATGATCCACTAATTGACGTTCACGATCCTTCAGATGTGAACATGATTCTCCCAATTCCGAATTACGTTCGTTTAAATTCGACACATAATTTTGGTACTGGACGCGCGCTTGTTCCTTATCATTTGTAAGTTGGGTAACCATCTGTTGAAGATCTCGTATTTGTTGCTCGTACATGTACTGTGTCTGAATAAGAGCTTCTATTCGGTTGTCTGCATTTACATTAGACTCGTCTGATAGTTGACGTAAACGCAACTGTGCCATGTTATAGTCTTTACACTTCTTTTCATACTGTTGTTGTAGATCGTCCAGGCGCGCATTCAACTGTTTCAGTTGTGCATCAACTTCTCTGAGATGCAGTCTTTTGTCTTCACCTTGGACAAGCGCGTGTTTTAGCTTCTTCTGCAGTTCAGATATTTGGCTCCGGTGCTCGTCAGCGCTACGTTGTTGCTCTTGACAATGCTGCTGCAGCTGTTCCAATCGTTTCTCAGCCTGAACATAGTCTGTGCGTAACTCCTCAAGTTCCAATTCTCGGCCGCGGCATACATAGCGACACTTAGTTAACTCTGCATTTAACTGAGACTTTTCTCCAATAAGCATTTGAATGGTATGCAAACTAATGTCCCCTTGGCCGTTATGTGTGCACCCGTTTTTCGATTTTTCTCGTGGTAACGTCAACTGATTATTATATGTTGTTACTACGGTTGCGGCTACTGAGGAAGAAGGCTTCTGAGTTTCACCGTCATTGCTAATAATTATCTTGCCGTCGGATTGTTCCGATAAATTGGTTGCAATGCTCATGGTAGAGGAATTGGTGTTGACACCACTTTCGTCGATGTTGTTGTTGCACCGTTGCTGATATTCTTTCAGCTAAAATAAACAGTTGCCAAAATTAATGCATTCTAGTATTGATGTCCACGTCACGATGATTAAAATTTTTTACATTTACCTTTTTACGCGCTGCAGCCAATTTTTCTACTTTAGAAACCTGAGTTTCGACTGACATGGCTACTGGTTCACCTGAGACGATTGACATTCGTTCTTTATTAGTGTATGCAAAATTTTTAACAATATAAAACAAAAAAAATAAAAAAGCAAGACTCCGGATAGCTAGGTTCAATCGAAATCTTATATCCTATGATTTCTATCGATACATCGATAGAAATGTTCAATTTCTGAATTTTCAACGACTAATTTGTCTGTTTAGAAATTTAATCAGATATAGAGTTTTATTTTAAATTATAGATATTATACATTATACATAAATAATAATAATGAGTATTTTAGATCAACTTCAGTTTCGTTCATCAAAAATTAAGAAATAACTAGTGTCATAGATGCTGTTTTCAAGCATGAAATGACTATTTTTATATGAAACAAGTAAGAAAGTTATAGTCGAGTATGCTCGACTATATAATACTCGGTGCCCAAAGTTATATTATACGATATATTTATTTTGCTCGTGCTGCGCACTCGCCAAATTTAAGTTAATATAAAAAAAAAAAAATTTAAACAAAAAAAAAAAATCGTCTCGGGAATCGAACCGCGGACCTCATGCACGCGAGTTCAACACCCTCTAACCACTGAGCCACGCTCTTCACAAGTGTGAGAAACACTGAGTAAATGTTGCCGTCGTTTGGGGTGAGAACAGCAAGCAAGCGTACGCCTCTCAACTTTTGAAAGTTGAAATGTGTATAACTGTCATGTTTATTATCCGATCTGTACCAAATTTGTACACAACGTCCAGATAAACATATTCTAACTTTGTACCAAAATTCAGTGCTGTAGCTTGTCTGGACGTACAGACGGACAGACGGTCAGACGGACAGACGGACAGACGGACATGCTCCAATCGACTCGGCTGTTGATCCTGAGTCAGAATATATATACTTTAGGGGGTCGGCCACGCCTCCTTATGGGTGTTACATACATTTGCTCTTGTCACTAACCCAATATACTCTTGGTTCCCATAGGGCACCGAGTATAAAAAATGTTTGTAAGCTTTAATCAAACCTTACTGTAGTTTTCAAACATTTAAATCAGATTTATATTTTTTGAGCAACTTTCCCTTTCACCTTGAAAAGAGGTGACTGCCTAAAAAAAAAAAAATTTAAACAAAAAAAAAAAATCGTCTCGCGGAATTCGAATTCCGCGAGACGATTTTTTTTCTTTGTTTAAATTTTTTTTTTTTTATATTAACTTAAATTTGGCGAGTGCGCAGCACGAGCAAAATAAATATATCGTATAATATAACTTTGGGCACCGAGTATTAGTATAGTCGAGCATACTCGACTATAACTTTCTTACTTGTTTCATATAAAAATAGTCATTTCATGCTTGAAAACAGCATCTATGACACTAGTTATTTCTTAATTTTTGATGAACGAAACTGAAGTTGATCTAAAATACTCATTATTATTATTTATGTATAATGTATAATATCTATAATTTAAAATAAAACTCTATATCTGATTAAATTTCTAAACAGACAAATTAGTCGTTGAAAATTCAGAAATTGAACATTTCTATCGATGTATCGATAGAAATCATAGGATATAAG